>LOEQ01002858.1:129994-146738 GCA_001685075.1 Bramus lutescens | reverse complement strand
GCCTCTGTCTCTCTTTGTGGCTGACTCCAACATCTGCTGACAGGATCAAAAGCACACACTTCTTCCTCTCTGTTAGGGTGTGAAAAAAGAGCAGTTAAGGAGATTGAGTAGTGGTCAGCCATCAAACCAGAAAAATCCCCTAAGGGATTCTGTCTCTGCTCTTTCCCCACTGCTACCTGTTTCTAAAGCTAGTGAACAAACAGAAGACCCCTTAGGTCCTTGCTCTCCTGAATATAAGCAAATGCTAAGCGCCACTTCCAGTTTTGACGTTTCTATTAAGAAAGGTGATAGAGAGTTGCCCTGGTAATGCTTCAAAAGGGAGTGCTTCCGAACCGGAAATTCTGCTCTAAGACCTGTCAGTTCTTTAAATGTATCTAGAGGGAGGCGGGCTTCTGATTGACCCGTGTATCTCTCAGCCAGTTTGAATTACTCTAAAGAGGTTTAGCCTAAGGATATCACTACAAACACATTGTTTGATAGATTTTAGAAAACTAGGGAGCTAGGAAGCTGTCTCAGTCAGTAAAGTGCTTTCGCTACAAAGGACCACACTCACAGAAAGGGCATGGTTGTATGTTTATAATCCCAATGCTGGGAATTACAGAAATGGGAGCATCCTAGTGGTTAGGCTAATCAGAGAGCCCCAGGTCCCAGTGAGGGAGCCTGTCTCACACCCTATAACTCTAGATCCAGGGGATATAGCGCCCTCTTCTGGGATCAACAAAGACCACACTCATATGCACATTCTACCACCACCCACCCACCCCCCATACACATGTATGCACAATTGAAAATTTTGTCTTTCAAAAAGGAATTTGGAAGAAAGATCATAATTCAGATATAGCCTCTATATCTGAGGGAGTAAAAAAGTATTAGAAAACTAACTTAGGTAAATTAAAACTACATCCTCGGGTATGGAAACAGCATTATCAGGCTGAAACAATACACTGGGCAAGATAAACGCAAGGTACATTTCCCTGAGAGGCAATGGTGGAGCAGGGCAGTGGGGCAGATTTGTAGGCAGTCCTTCTTTTTAGACTCTGGGACAATATGCATTACCCTGAACCATGTTGTTTGTTTGATATTAATTTGGAGAATAGAAATAATATGGCAGCTCTAGTTATAGTTTGTGAGGCCCCTCCATAGTGATTCCAGGGAGACTCTGCTAGTTCGCTCTCCCAGCAGCAGTGAAGGGGAGTTCTGCTTTCTCTCCATCCTCATTGGCAGTCGACGTCATGTTTTTTCAAGGCAGCCCTTCTGGGGGTATGAGGAGATGGAGCCTCAAAGCGGCTTCGCCCTGCCCTTGCCCACACTCTTGACTCTGCTCCTGGTTGTTGGCATTGCTGTCAGACTCTATGCTAGACTGAGACAGTAGGGGAGACTGGGGAGCCTGGGGGGCAGTGAGGATGCAGGAAGGACTCCCTGCGGGTGGTCTGCTGCTTGCCTGTCTGGAAGCTCACCCCACTGCTGCTGCTTGTCAGCAACAGTTAGAGTCACAGTGGCTGAATCCATTCTGTTCCTTCTCCCAATGTTTATGGAAACAGTTTCCTAGTGAGAGAGCTGACGGGCATCCCCTCTTCAGAGGACCAAATCCCAGGCCCTTGAGGTCCCTTTCTTCCTTGAGCTCAAAGCATAGCACCCAGCAAATAGTAGCCGTTCTTCTGAGATCTAGGTTTCAGACCCTCAGTGCTTCCCCCCCACACACACACACCCACACTAGCTTTTGGAACTGACTAGACTTCCCTCAAGGTACCAGCTGCAGGACTTGGTAACATGAGCACGAGGAAAGACCGCCTGTCTATGCGTTTGCTCCCTTGATAACTTTAGGGATCCTCTGCCATTTTACTGCCTGAGTTGACAATCTTATCCCTTTACATTTAGTTCATTTTGTGAAACCACTGGTAGGGCCACCATCTCCTTGTCAATCTCCAGAGGGTACAAGTCACTCCCTGGGCTTGTCTACGTGTGAATCTTTCCTTCAAGGAACAGCTTGGAGGACTAGAATTCTGCCAAATGTGAGAGAGGCAACTCTGAGCAACACCATTAAGTTAGCAGGGGGAGGGGGGAAGAGAAGAAATAAATAAGAAAAACTCAAATTAAGCTCCATACACCTCCTCATACAAACAAGATAAGGCTTAGCAGAGGCTTGTGCCCTGTGGAATTAACACACAACCATCATTTTTCAGCAGCTAGGTCCAAGAAGAAAGCCTTTGAGAAGCAGGGAGACACACACTGAAAAGTTAACCCTCGGGGGCTGTGTTTCAGCCAAGACTTCCGAGTCTTGTACATTTAATCTTCATTTGTGTTTCATTTTATCATCTTAAAGTCTTTTAGTCATTGTGGCTTAATCATTTATCACGCTTCCTTTCTTTTAGATCTGTGGATTGGGACACCTTTTTTAAAAAAATATAGTGCTCAACCAACAAGCCATGAATATTCCCTCTCCACTTTACAAAGCTAATTAAATTCTCTTTCCCACTATGAGATGGGTTCTTCCTGCCAACCCTCCCTTTAGAATATCCTTCACACTCATCTTCTCCTAGGCACTCCAGCAGGCACAATTTTTCATTTCTGTTTCTCCTTGCCTGCCTGGCCGACCTTAAGAACATTCGTCCCATTCCCAACTGCCAGCCTACCCTATTCCTGCTCGCCCTCTGGGTCACTCACACATTGATGTGCTATATTCAGTCAGTCTTCTGGTCAGAAACTTGAAGGTTTCCTAACTACCTGCAGGGCCTGCTTCTGTTCGACAATCTCCATTCTTGTCTTCTTGAAGCAGATGTGGATTTATTAAAGCCGTTGAAGCAGATACTCTCAAAGGAAATTGGGGTGGGTTGTCTCAAGCTGGGAAGCAACTTGGGTTCTGAGTTACAGAGGTTTTAAAGGAGGTTTTATGGGTATTTACAGGGTAAGTTGACCCCCAGTCTGAAATCATGCTGAATTGGATAACCAGACCTCCCATTGTCAAGTATTTTGGCCCATGATCCTCTAGGAAAGCACCCAAAGGGGAAACTTCAAAACCACAATGCGAGTGATGCTACACCGCGGGTCTTCTGACAAAGCAGGCCCCTTGCAAATGCACACACAATGTGTCTGAGTTTCTGATTTAATGGCAACAGCCTTACCATAGCTGCTTCAAAGATACTAAACCTCAAAGGAGCAGTCTGCAGTCTGTCCACTGGGTAGCACAGCCCTGGCTCTCCTTGTTCCCCTCATCTCACTCCTCACCTAAGCAGAATCTTTTCCTCAGCGTGACACTCAAGTTGCTTCCTGTCTGACCAGTGCAGCCCGATCTCCAGCAAACCATTTTCCTATTGTTCCAGGCAAGTGAGGGCATTCATTGTTAATTGGAACTGCCTTTTTTCCCCTGTAAGCCCTCACTGACTTCACTATCCCCATCAAGAATGCCCTTCGATTCTCCCTCACCATCGGAATGCCGGAAGGTGAAGACTGGGGTGTCGCCCTTCTCTGAGGAAGCCTTCCTGACTACTGCAGCAAGCTCACCTCTTTCTTTCTCGAACTGCCATGACTCCTGAAGAGTCTCCCCCAGGACTGATAGCCACCATTCGCTGAGCATCTGCGCTCTGCAGGGTCTTTAACTGCATCCTTAACAATCATGAAACCTCTCAACAGCCCTTTCCCTTGTGCAGATGAAGACACTGAGATTTGAGAGGTGCAGTATGCCCCGAGAGCAGGCAGTTTGTTAGGAGAGAAAGCCAAGAGGCGTGCTTCATCAGCTACCACGGTACTACTCATTGTCTTTCTGGTGAGGTGAGCCCATGTTAGTAAGCAGCAGTCAGACCTCACACAGATCAATTTACCATTATGACCCTGGTTTTTTCCCTTTTAAGGCTGTTTCCATCACTAGCATTCTGAGAGTTATTCCGCGGAGGACATGAACCCCGCTTCTGTCCTTCTAGATAACAAGATGACTTCTGGCAGTCCAGACTGGTGTTTCCATTGGGTCTTTAATTCCCAGGGTAGGGGCTGCCCGGTAAGGGTTGGGACACTGGAGTGATTATTTTTGCAAGATGCTTAGAGGCATCTTGTCATATCGAATTAAGTATTTGTCTTTGTTTAGGAACTCCAGAAATGTTTCAGGAAGAGGTTGCGAGCAGAGAGTTTAAACTGTCGCCCTGCCATAGAAGCAGGGGAGGACAAGAGCTGTGGACAGTTCCCTTTGCCCTGTGGGAGTGAAGAGGTTGGTCTTTGCATCAGGTGGGCCTCATTAGAAGAGAAGATTCATGTCTCAATGAAGACAGGAATCTGTATTCAACCACTGCAGAAACAATCTGGACCCAGCATCATGGACAGAGGCCTATGGTAGAGAGAGACGCACAGCTTTTGCCAAAAAAAAAAAAATTATCCTGACCATTGGACATAACCTAGGAAATGCTAGAGAACAATACACATTGGAAAAGTCAAGGGACTAGAGATATAGCTTGACTGGTAGGGTGCTTATGCAGCGTGCACAAAGCCCTGGACTGGCCTCCTACACACTGTAAACCAGATGCAGTGGTACAGAGCTATAATTCCAGCATCTGGAAACTAGAGACCTGAGGAGTTAAGTTCGGGGTCATTCCTTGTCTACATACAGAGACCCTGGCTCATAAAAGGAAAAAGAAGCCATTATCAACGCAGGCAGGTTTCCATCTCAAAGCTCTGGTTAAAATTCAGACTCCTCCCTGTGTGTACCCTGATCCTACATAGAGGATAAGTCTGGACTTAGGACCCAGACAAACTGAGTTTACATCTGATCTCTCAGATGCTCAGAGTGTCTTTCTAATGCTGCGACTCTAAAGTGGACCCTCTGCAAAGGTTAGCTTCACGTCCAGCCCTGGTGCAAATCCTCAAACAAGCAAGGGCCATCTACTAAACAGTATTTCTGACTTTGAATGGTGTGCATGTGGCGGAGAGTTGGGAGGATGATGGCCTGCCCGAGAGAAAGGCTTGGCAAACATTATCTATCCTGCTTTGTATTTTCTCTCATTTGAATATCCCATTTGTCAATCTTGCAAGACAGCAAAGAAACAACTCATTGTTGAGAGGATTTCATGCTTTCCCTCCATCCTGCTGCTGGAGGTGAACCCAAAAAGAGTCAGCGCAGCATTTTGCAGCACTGCCACCCCGAAGCCTGGGAAGCCGCTCTCCTAACTTGCTTTTAAGTGCTCGCATGACTAATAAAGTGTGACATGGCAGAGATTTGCTAGCCTTCTCTTCAGGGCGTACATTCTAGCTGACAAAATATGGCTAAATTTAGCTGCTTTAGACAACGTGAGTTTTCCAAACGAAATGGTCCTCAAAGGTGAAAATGAACCATGGCATGACTCTGTCCTGACATGGATTTGCCCAGCCTCTCTGGAGCCTCTCATCCAGGCCCAATATGCACAAATATGCAGGTACTAGTGGTTAGTGTGTGAACTGTGTGTCCAGGGTGATGAAGCTACCAGCAGGTAAGGCGGCTCTGAAGCAAACATCCTTTTCACTGCAGGAGGATAGACACAGACCCCATGGAGATGATACTACAGTACCCGAGGCTCCCCTGGCACTAGTTTGTGGACCAGGTCATGTTTGAGTACTGTATTCTCTTGCCACGGATAATCATAGTGTCGAGTCAGTAAGAGAGTGACGTCAGAGGCACAGCAAATGTAACAGCCACTTCTGTGCCTGGGACAGCAAAGGTCAAGAAAGGTGAAGTGCTATGTTTGGGGCTCCATAGCCAACAGGGGACACACTGGTCCTGGCTCTTGATTGATCTAAACTGCTTCACAGGAAAGATACTTGTGGGGAATCTGTTGGGACATATGGGAGACACTCTGTGGAGGAGAATCATATGTTGCTGAAGCAGTCTGAGAGCTAAAACTGTCTCCCTTTCAGCCCAAAGTTTGTGTAGTTGGATCCAAAACATTGTGAATGCATTTGGCACACGGTATTGAAAGCAGCTGACCTCACTGAGACAGACACGGGCTCTGAGTGTGAGGGGAGACATGGCCTCCACCTGAGACAAACAAAAACCAGGAGGGGACCACAGAACCATCTCAGTTCCGTTTTCAGGTTCTACACAAGCTCAAAGCAGATGCCCGTTCCCTGGGGGTTTCAACTATAGAGCCTGGTGTTGATTTCAGAGCTAGATCACAGCCTCTGTGTGCTAAGAGCTGCTTGCTGGTAACTCTGTGGTACCCTCTCAAGACTTGGGGGCAGGAGGGTAGATTTCTGTGCTTCCCAGGTTCATATTTCAGCAGGGTTTCCACACGTTTGCAGTTTTTCCTGTGGGGGCCACTTGCATGAGCGTTGGAAGGGAAGCAGAACCCATTCTTCCCCGAAAGAGCTGTGGCCATATGGCTTCAGCTACAAGTTATCAGTTGCCTTTGTGTTGATTGCGGGGCCAGTTATGAACATTGGCAATG
The DNA here is from genome assembly GCA_001685075.1 of Bramus lutescens. Lineage (NCBI taxonomy): Eukaryota > Metazoa > Chordata > Mammalia > Rodentia > Cricetidae > Bramus > Bramus lutescens. The sequence goes on along the minus strand of LOEQ01002858.1, from coordinate 140,334 downwards.
ATGAATTTTCTGAGTTTCTTGACCACCAAGAGAAGGTAGAAATGTTCCAATTCTCAGAAGCGCAGTGGCAACGCCAGAGCCAGTGACTGTCTCCTTGTTCATGCACATCTACTTTGTCCCAGACTGGGAAAATAAGAGGGTTAGGGAGCTGAGACGACCTTCCTGGGTTTGCCCATTATGGTAATCTTCACCTTAAAGTTGATGAAATTTAGATTCACGTTAGAAAAAATTTGGGGGCTTGTCTGTGGGAGATTTTCCAAATTAGGTAAATGGAGATGGGAAGACCCACCCTAAATGTGGGCATCTTCATTCTATGGGTTGGGGTCCTGGATTAGCTAACAGTGAGAAAGGGAACAGAGTGCCAGCATGCATTGCTCTGTGGTTTCCATTGGAGAGAAAATGTGACCAGTTGTCTCCAGCTCTGGCTGCCATGCCTTCCCCGCCATGATGGACTATATCCCCTGGAATGGCAAGCCAGTGTAAATCCTTCCTTCCTGGAGTTACTCTTGTCAAGCATTTGGTCACAGTGATTCATCCTCTTATCAAATAACAAATTAGGGAATAAGCAAGCTATCCCACACCAGAGTCTCATGCTTGGCTGTTTTGGCAACTCTCTTAATTTCTACAACAACATCTAACTCAGAGGACCTGTGCTCAGGGTCACCATCTAGGAAAAAGTGGGTCACTAAGGAAAGGGAGAAATTGGGGTATGTCAAGAGAAAGACTGTGGGAGTCATCTGTGGCGTCTTACCATGCCTTTCTCCCATAGCCAGTGAAATTCCACAAACACATGTGGAGGCTCCATGGACCTAGCCCTCTATCTTGGATCGTTTCTCCACAATTCCCAACCATTATCTGCATGGTAGGGACCATGGCCCTGCTTTGAGTCCATTTAGTGTTTCTCTTCCCTTGATCATCCTGTGGCTGCTCCAATCAGAAAGGCTGCTTTCCTCAGTCTACTAGCAAAGCAAACTGATCCCATTTCCTTCCTATCTAAGACAATGGCAGTTGCCCCAGTCCATTCTACATTGAGGTGCGCTGTGTGGATGTTCATGCTGACCGGTAGGCATCTGTTGTCAAGAGATGCCTTCGATCCAGACTCCAGCAGCCTTAGAAGATGAGCCTCTGCTCTGCAGCGGGAGCTCCAGGAGAACCCTTACTGAGACAACTGAGGTACGCCATCTCTCCATCCATTTCTTTTTAATTTTTTTAAAAGAAAATAAACCATCTTTTTTCATTTTACATACCAATTCTAGTTCCCACTCCCTCCCCTCCTCCCATTCCCTCCATCTATTCCCCACTCTACCCCCATTCACTCCTCAGAGAGGGTAAGGCACATTGCTTTGGGGAAGGTCCAAGCTCTCCCTACTATATCTAGGCTGAACAAGGTATTTGTCCAAAGAGAAGAGGTTCCCAAAAAGCCAGTGCAAGCAGTTGGGATAAATCCTGGTGCCACTGCCAGTGGTCCTGCACTCTGCCCCAGCCATACAACTGTCACCCACATTCAGAGGAAATAATTTGGACCTATGCTCGTTCCTTCCTTGTCCGGCTGGGGTTGGTAAGCTCACACTACCTCATACAAACTATTTCAGTGGGTAAACCCATCATGGTCTTGACCTCTTCGCTCATATTCTCACTCCTCCCACTCTTCAGCTAGACTTTGGGAGCTCAGTCCAGTATTCTGATACAGGTCTCTGGCTCTGTTTCCATCAGTTGCTGGATGAAGGTTCTATGGTGACATTTAAGATATTCATCAATCTCACTACAGAGCAAGGCCAGTTTGGGCACCCTCTCCTCTTTGCTTAGGGTCTTAGCTGGGGTCATCCTTGTGGATCTGGGAATTTCTCTAGTGTCAGGTTTCTTGCTAGCCCCATAACAGCTCCCTCAATCAAAACATCTCTTTCGTTGCTCTCATCTCTTTATTTCTCCATCTCGACTATCTCGTTCCCTCAAGTTCTCCTCCCCCTTCCCCTTCTCTCCTTGTCTTCCCATTTCACCCTCCTTAATCCTCCCACCTTCCAATTTTGTCAAGCAATCTTGACTATTTCCCTTTTCCAAGTGGAGCTATATATGTTTTTCTCAGGGTTCACCTTGTTACTTAGTTTCTCTAGGATTATGAACTATAGGCTCAATATCCTTTGCTTTACAGCTAATATACACTTATGAATGAGTACATGCCATGTTAATCTTTCTGGTTCTGAGTTACCTTACTCAGGATAGTTTCTTTTTAGTTCCATTTTCATGCAAATTTCAAGATGTCATCTTTTTTTTAACCACTGAGTAGTACTCTAATGTGCAGAGGTGCCACATTTACTTTATCCATTCTTCAGTTGAGGAGCATCTAGACTGTTTCTAGGTTCTGGATATTACAAATAATGCTGCTATAAACATAGTAGGACAGATGTCCTTATAGTATGATTGAGCATCTTTTGGGTGCCAAAGAGTGGTATTGCTGGGTCATGAGGTAGGTTGATTCCCAATTTTCTAAGAAATTGCCATACTGATTTCCAAAGTGGTTGTACAAGTTTGCATTCCCACCAGCAATGGATGAGTGCTCCCCTTACTCCACATCTTCTCCAGCATAAGCTATCACTGGTGTTTTTTTTTTTATCTTAGCCATTCTAACTGATGTAAGATGGTATCTCAAAGTTGTTTTTATTTGCATTTCCCTGATTGCTAAGGATGTTGAACATTTCCTTAAGTATCTTTTGGTCATTTGAGATTCTTCTGTTAAGAATTTAGTTTAGTTCTATACTCCATTTTTAATTTAATTAATTTCTTGAGTTCTTTATATGTTTTGGAGATCAGCTCTCTGTCTGATACGGGGTTGGTAAAAACAGACAGTTTGACCGATGGAATTGAATCAAAGACCCGGATATTAATCCACACACCTATGAACACCTGATTTTTGACAAAGAAGCTAAAAATATACAATGGAAAAAAGAAAGTATCTTCAACAAATGGTGCTGACATAAATGGATGTCAACATGTAGAAGAATGAAAATAGATCCATATCTAGCCCCGTGCATAAAACTCAAGTCTAAATGGATTAAAGATCTCAATATAAATCCCACCACACTGATCCTGATAGAAGAGAAAGTGGGAAATAGCCTCCCATGCAAGGGCTCAGGAGACCACTTTCTAAACATCAGTAGCACAGACACTGAGAGCAACAATAAATAAATGGGACCTCCTGAAACTGAGATGCTTCTGTAAAGCAAAGGACATGGTCAATAAAACAAAAAGGCAGCCTACTGAATGGGAAAAGATCTTCAGCAATTTCCAGCCATTTCTTAAAGCCCCACTTCCCAATACCCCACCTGCCACTGCTAGTTCTTGCAGACAAAGTGGATGAAGACAGATCTAGAAGAAAGAAGAAAGATGCATGAAAAAAGATGGAAGTGGAAACCACGTGGGGCTTTATGAAGCTGAAAGGCAGACCCAGGGAAGCCATCATTGGGGGGTAGGTGTCAAGGAAATGCTTTGTAAGAAAAAGAGAGACAGGGGAGGGAGTGGGGGAGGAGAGAGCAAGTTCTCAGAAGATGGAATATAAAACAGGGAAATAGGTCAAAAGTGTAGGAAACATTAAAAAGGAACAGAGGAAAATAAAAGAAAGAAAGATGAGAGAAAAGACAGGAAGAAAGACAAGGAGAAATTCCACTAAGAATTAAAAATGGCTCTGGAGATCACTGCAGAAGCCTTCAAACGTTCGTACAGACCCGTGTGAATGCTGGGAGATTGCTACTCTGGCTCTGCAGTTTTGGGTTCTCAAGAGATACATCTAGTTATCCATGATGCTTTGGTCAGTCTTAGCCACACAAGCATCAACAAATACCTATCATATATGACTGACTTACGACATTAAGGTCTATATCTTATTTTCACTATGAGTCCATTGCAGGTTAGCTAGCATTATGCTCTATAGCACCCTTGCCTAGGGACTCAGACTAAGGGAGACCCCAGAAAAGGGAGGGCAAGAGATCATGTAATAGTTTATAGGGCTTCTTCCCCAGGGCCATTTCACAGGCCACCAACAAGTCCAGTGACTAGGGATGATCCTTAAGGAGAGGGCCCTTAAACCTACTATGTACTTGAAAGTTCTGAGAATATTTGATTGAAGTAATGATCACCATATGGTAAATCCACAGGGCCAGTTTCTAGCATACCCCATTAATACTGATATATTTGTTAATAAGCCTTTTGTCTTTCTGTTTGTGTGCTCCCATGTGTGTGCATGAATATGTACCCACATGGCAGAGGTCAGAGGTTATAGGTGTCTTTATCACTCTCTACCTTATTCCCTAAGATAGGGCCTCTCACTCACCCTGAAACTCACTGTTTCAGTGAGACTTGCTTTCCAGGGAGCTTACGGTATTTGCCTCTCCCTGCTCCACTAACTCTAGAGTTTCAGGAACGCATGGCCATGCCTGACTTTTATGTGGCCACTGGGGATTCACACTCAGGTCCTCATGCTTGCATAGCAAGCCCCTTACCCACTGAGCCATCGCCCCAGATGCTAACCTGGTATCTTCTTAGACAGAAATCATGCAGCTATAAAATAGTAAAAACAAGAAAGAATCTGACAGAAAGATTAAAAAAAAAATTCTTGTCTGGCTTTCTCAGCTTTCTGGGAGGGAGACAGAATCTCCGAGAGATAAAGTGACCTATCCAGGCTCACACTGCTGGTGGACCAGCAAGGTCCTAATTCCCACATCCCCACGCCAGTTGTTCCATACCAGGGTGCTTCTAGTAGTTTAATAAATATCTGCTTATTTGAAGTACCAGATTAATTTCCACTTTGGAACAAGCTTTTAATTACTACTATAAGGGAAGGAAGGGTTTCTTGCCAAATGCCTGGGTGCTGCCAAGTTCCTTGTACCTCCAGTCATGAATTCCAACCACATAAATAAATAGAAGGCAATTAGGAGTTTGAAATAAGAATCTGGGTAGGATTAGAGAGAAATGTTTGATGATACACATTACTGTTTCTGCAAAACATAGCCTTACTTTTGGCCATTAGAAGCATATGCATAACAACATATGTATATATGTGTGTATGTGTATACACATAGACATATTTTCATCTATATAAAATATTTCCAGAAGCTTTTTCCACAAAAGTGGTAATAGTGAGAGGGGATCTACAAGCAAGAGAGAGAAAGACACACACTTCCCTGTATGTCCTACTGTATTCTCTGAAAATTTCTACTACATTAGCATTACTTTTTCAATAAAACAGTATTAATAGGACAATAAGAGAAGGGTGGGTTTTTTTTAAGTAGCAGATGTCAAGAAATGCCTAATGAGACTGCAGCATCTTTTAGGGTACCATGAAATAGAACAAGATGAGGAGAAAGGACTAAAATGGAAGCAGCCAGCAGCACTTACCAGCAGGCAGTACATTTTTTTAGCAGGTTGCAATGTATTTTTATGACAGACAAGCATAATTTAAATATCATTAGCTGGGATAATCAAGATCTAGGTTCGAGACCCCCAGAGGCACTCCCAGCTCTTGCTGCTGCTCTAAGGGGAAGGAGGTCACAGGAGCCTCTGTGGCTTCAGATGACCTCCCTGAGAATATCCTGTTATTTAGATGCCCTCTATCCACGCATGCTGTGCAGTAGCCGCTTGGGTTTGTCAAAGAACAATCCAGAGGGCATGGATGTAGCTGATAGAGTGCCTAGCATGTACTGAGCTCCGGGTTAAATCCCCAGGACTACATAAAACCATTGCAGGTGGTACATACCTGCAATCTTGGCACTTGTATGTAGAGATGGGAGGATCAGGAGTTCAAGGTCATCTTCAACTACATAGTTAGCTCAAGGCCAGCTTGGGCTACATAGAAATCCTGTCTCAAGAGAAAATATTGTTTTTTTTTAAAGGAAAGTTCAGGCAGCCAGTAGCAAAATTAAGAGCCTCAGAAACAGAAACATCTGGTTTGTATTCTACACCACCCATCTATTAGCTGTGAAACCCTGAGCAAATTACTTAATTTCTCTCCATTTTCGATAAGGTTGGGTAATGTCTTGCCTTCATAGCTGCTGTAGAGATTAGCTTAATGGAAATAGAGAAAGTTCCTGGTACTCATTGAGGGCACAGGAAATGTGTCATTCCCTTCTGAAACCATCTCAATGAGCTCGCTAAGAAAACCAGCTTCAGAGCAGACCCGAACTTATCCATTTCTGGGATCTATCCCTTTCCCTTAAATGAGACCCTTGGGAGGGAAAGAAAGATGGAGCAGGTCCAAGCACAGGTGACAGCTTACCTCTTGGTCCCAACCAGTGTGCCTACACATGGTTACCTCAACAAGGAATGGGTACTGTAGCAATGAACACATCTGCTCATCCATTCCCTTGGGCATCTGTTCAGCAGATGTTTACATGAGCACCTGCTACATGCCAGGCACTGAAGCAGATGCCAGAGGTCACTGATAAACCCGGGAGTTGTAGCTCTTGCCCAGAGCAATCTTACCATTCAAGAAGGACAGGCCATGTGGTCATTGACTAAATCACTCAAATAAATGACAAATTAAAGTTGTGCCGTGTGTTTTCTAAGGCTGTGTGCAAAAGCCCTGCTGCGGGAGGAAGGAAAAGGGTGGAACTGAGAGAGCAGAGACTGCTGGGAAAGAAGCAAGGTGTGGGATGATGAGGGGTGACTCTGGGGAGTTCCTGTGAGGCCAGGCAGAATTTTCCTCAGGACCTTCAGAGAACGGAGGTTCTCTGCCAGGAACTGAAAGCACAGAGCTGAGCTGACAAAGTGCATTACAGACGCTCAGCTGTGAGCAGGTGGAAGAGAAAGGCGTAAGGCTGGCGGCCATGGCTCTGGTCATCTGTAATTCCTGAATGGAATTCAGATAGCCTAAGAGAGTTATTGTCCTGTGTGTGTCCCCTAAAGCTGCTCGGGAGAGTGGGGAGGGACACAGAAAGGGGGCACAGAGTCTGGGAGCTTTATTTCAAAGGCAACAAGAGTGGAGCGGTAATGCTTGGGGGAGAGGGTGACACTGGGTCCATCTTTAAGAAGATAGGCTGGTTTTCAATGCTCCCCTTGGCTGCCATGCTTTCTCAACTTTCTCCTCTCTCTCAGACACAGGCTTTTATTATTATCAGTGACCTTTGGGAATTCTTACAGATTCTATTAGTCAGAAAGTAAACTGGGGTGGAGGGACTGTGTGTACCCACAAGGACCTGTCGAACACCCACAACTCCATGCTATTGTAGTACCTGTTGGTATATCTGTTTGTGTGCATATGTTGTGCATGTGTGTGTATGTTCATGTGTGCATTTAGTTGCATGTATGCATGTGAATATGTGTCTCTGCGTGTGTATGTGTGCATTTGTGCATGTGTCTGTGAGTATGCATGTATGTATTGTGCTTGTGTGTGCACGTATCTCTATGTGTATTGGTGTTTGTGTGTGTGTGTGCATGTGTATCTTTGTGTGTTTCTGTGTCTGTTTCTATCTCTGTGTTTGTGTAAGTACCTAGGTGGCTGCCTGTGTGTCTATATCTGATTCTGATGGTGTGTATGTGTGTGTGTACCTCTGATTCTGTGTGCTTGTATGTGTACATGTGTGTGTAAAGTTCAGAGGACAATCTTAGGTGCCATCCCTCAGGTGCCACTTCTTTTTTATAAACTTATTTGAGAAAAAAAGAAGTCATTTATTCGTCTGGGCTGAGTGGTCAATGAATTCCAAGGCTCCTACTGTCCTGTCTTCTCTGGTACTAGTATAAGAAGCATGTGTATCAAGTCTGAAATTATTTTATTTAATTTTGAAGTAAGAGCTCATTATAATGCCCAGTCTATTCAAGACATGGCCCCACCTCTGCTTCCAGAGTAGCTGGAATTAAAGACACATGCTTCTATGCATGGCTCCTTCCAACATTGTGACAGAATGTGAGGAGGAATGGATTTCAAATCTTTCTTTCACATTTGTCAGGGGATATTTGCATGATGTGTGCACATATGTGCATGTTTGTATGTATATGAACACGTGTGTATGGGAGCCCCTAGGTACATATGGGTAAGCATTCACGCTTGTGTCTGTACCGCTCCATACCCTATCACCTCTGCCTCACCTCCATTGATGTCAGGGATCTTCCTTAACTTCTCTTCCAATTTATTCTTTGAAGCAAGGCCTCTTAATCAAACCCAAAGCTCACAGATACAGCTAGTCTTGCTGGCTCGCTTGCTCCTAGGATCCCCTGTTGAGCTCAGCCTTCTGGAACTGAAATCCGATGTGAGCTGCAACCCTCTCCCCCAGCATGTACATTGAATGGTTCTGTGGATCCAGACTCCAGTCCTCACACCTGTGAGGCAAGTTCCACTGAACCCAGTAACAAGACTTAAAATGGTACCTGAAACAAATAGTTCTCAATCCTGGTTGCACATTCTAACTGACTAGTTGTGACTTTTTAAAAAATTGCTGGGTTCTCTCCAAGACCAACAAAGAATGGCTGGGCAAGGGCCAAACATCAGAGCTTCTTCAGAGCCCCAGGGGGCTGTGGACCCAAGAGTGAAGCTCCTGTCTCATCTTCAGCTAAGCTCACCAACGGTTATGTGAGCATCAGAAAAGTCACCTCTGTTGAGGACTTCTGTACTCCTGTCTATACATTTGTATCATCTGCCCCTGGAACTCTAGAATAGCAATTCCAGCAGAGGGCACATGATGACATCCATAGTGAATCCTGAGTACCGGACTGTGAGTACCATGGATCCCTCCACCAAGTGCCTTCTCTGAATGGAGGCTGTGGCATCACAAAAAGAACCCTAATCTTGGAGATCCATATTCCAGGTTTCTAAGAACGGGTGCTCTAGCTCTTTACATTTTTAGTGACTCTCTGATGGCTGTTACAGTGCCTGGCGAGTAGCAGGGGCTTCAGTAAACACGTACTGAATAGGTGGCTGAATGGATGGAGGAGGAGAGAACTGCTTGTGTAGGTAACTTCTGGAATCTTCATACACAATGCAGCTATTGTGGATCCAATGTCATGAGTGAGAACACTGAAAAACACATCTGCCCTCTGAAGGTCTCAGAATGCCTCCTCTACCAGGTGATGCCATTCTCAGATCTGAGAGCAGTAAGCCAGACCACATCTCCCTCATGTTCCAAATCCTTCCAGCACTAATGGTTCCCCATCAGTGGGTGACATTTAAATAAATATTTGTGGTTTGGATGTGAGATGTTCCCCATATATTCATGTGTTGGAAAACTTGGTTCCCCCGTGAGTGGCACTGTTTAGGAAAGCTATGGAACCCTTAGGAGATGAATCCTCACCAGAGAAAGAATGTCACTAAGGGACAGGTCTTGATGCTTTTTAGCCCAACGTCACTTCCAGTTTGCTTCCTGACAACCAAAAGTGTGTGTGATGGGCCAGCTGCCTGTCCCTGCAGCTGTCCTTGCCCCATTATGATGGACTGTACCTCTCTGGAACTGTGAGCCACAATACATCCTCCTCCTTAAATTGCTTTGGTCAGAGTATATCATCATAGCAACAAAAGAGAAACTTAAGCAGAAACAAACATGAGCAAGTAATGCAGCATCCTCTGGAATGCATATTAGATGGGACTTTGAGTTTTATGGTCCCTCCATACTGCAACCCTGTTTACTAACACTCTGCAGGGTTTACCTACAGTGAGTCATTATTCCATCAGCAACATGGCCCAGAAACGTTAAAGTAGAAAGTTAAAATAATAATTGGTGGCTTCAGTAACTGACTAGTCCCACTTAAAATTGGAGCTCCTGATTAGGAAGAAATGATAGCAATGGCTGCATAGAAAAAATCAGGACGGGCTATTACCGTTGCTGGGAACAGAAAGACCACTACCAAGAGGTTAGAGATAGAGAAAGACAGACCTCAGTGTGACACGGGGTGTGGCCACTCCCCATGTGCCTGTTACAACTTAGATGCAGTAGGCTCCCAAGTTCTCTTCCCTCTCCTCAGCTCCACAATCAGCAGGCTTGAACCTGTTCTAAAAAAATGCTGTTACCATCCCATGACATGGAAAATTTGCAGGTACATCCTTCTCTTTCACCCTGTGCACCAAGACCTGCACAATCTCACCTTGCATATCTCCCATACATCTGTCCTGTGATAGTGAATACTTGGAGACATAGGAGACAAACCTCTAGGAATGGCATGGGGGAAGAGACTATATTGTGCTAATTGAGGTGGGCAGACCCACTGTAAATGTGAGTGGTACTATTCTATGGTCCCAATCTGAATCAAAAGGAAGAAGCAGCAAAACTGATGTAGGAGGGTCATCTGTCTGTGTGTTATTTTCATTGGTTAATAAAGAGACTGCCTTGGCCTTTGATAGGACAGCAGCTTAGATAGGCGGAGTA
>LOEQ01002858.1:114051-124303 GCA_001685075.1 Bramus lutescens | reverse complement strand
AGAGAGAGAGAGAGAGAGAGAGAGAGAGAGAGAGAGAGAGAGAGATCAGGAATTAAAACCTAGTACCTGGAACATGGCAGACAAATGATCTGCCACTAAACCCATAACCAAAGCTCACTTTCAGCTTTAGTTTTGAGACAGTTTCTCACCAAGTTACATAGGCTGAACTTGAACTTACTCTTTATTCCAGGCAAGCATTGATCATATGAGCCTCCTGCTTCTACCACTTACGTAGCTAGGATAGAAGTCTGTTGTACATGCATGATACACATGAATGTGTCTGAGTGTGGGTGTCAATCCTTGCTTTCTACCTTACTTAAGATGAGGTCTCTCTGTTTTCCTCCCTTCCATTTTTTTCCTTGTTTTCATTTGGCATTGTACCAGCCAGACTATCTGGCCCCTGAAACTCTGGGGATTCTCCTGCCTCCACCTCCCATCTTGCCATAGATGTACTGGGGTTGTAGATGCACAGTATTGAGACCTTATCTTTCAAACCACTCCCGACCTTACATGGACTTCAGAGATTTGGAACCAGGTCCCCATGTTGACACAACAAACACTACAAGCACTGAACAATACCCTCAACTTATGAAGGATTATTGTCTTATAAAAGATTTCATTAGCCTGAAATCAAGATGGAGAGGTGTATCTAGTCTAGTAGGATATTAGTCAATACTGCACAGGAGAAAGAACGGTCCATCCTGAGAGTTTGAGAAAGTATCAACCAGAAGTGGGGAAAGATGGCGTTGTGTACATGACACTTAGAGGCCATGGAAGAGAGTCTTCTGACAGCTGAGTGGGTCAGAATTCTCAAGATGGGAAGCCATCACTGAGCTCTGTGGCTCGCTGGCAGCAGAATTAGGACTGGAAGGAAGGTTTCCCAAGTGTTGCTGTGATAAAGCTACCTGACAAAAAACAACTTACGAGACAGGGGTTTTCAGTTTACAATTCCAGGGGATGGTCCAACAAAGCAGAAACAGCTAATTGCATCACACCCACAGGCAAGAGCAGAGAAAAATGTAGTCATGATGCTCTCCTTAACACTTGGTTGTGCTCAGCTTGATTGCTCTACTCAAATACAGTTCAAGACTTCTGCTTAGGGAATGGTGATGCCTACAGTGGCCTGGGTCTTCCACATAAATTAAGTAAGACTACAGAAGTGCACATAGCTCAATCTAATGTAGACATTTCTCATTAAGACTCTCTCCCTAGCTTCGTCTAAGTTGTATTAAATTGAAAAATGAAAGCTAGCCATTATACTTAGTCTTAAATTCCTGTTGTTTCCTCTCTACCCTCCTTTTCCCTAAGGTCATACCTTATTCCCATCCATATAAATAACCTAGAGGTCAACAAGATACTATGTGGGGGAACATTCTAGACAAATGTCAGGTAATAAGGACCTCTCAAGAAGAGGAAACTTCTGGTATCTGAAAGAATTAATATTTAATTATAAAAAAGAAATAACAGCATAATGAAGTAATTAAATTCAGACCAACACATTTCCACATTGACTCGTTTTAAATATGTATTAACTCTATTCTTGGTAGGCATATAATTGTGCTTGTAATTACAACAACTATCACTTATTGGCCACTAATTTTAATGTATTGTTTGACCCTTAAATTTATTTAGTAAGTAAATATTCTCACCCTAGAGACAGAATGCTAGTTGCTTATCTCAATATCTGTTCTAGTTTCTGTTCTGTTGCTGTGACAAAACACTCTGAGCAAAAACCCACAATGGACTGGACCCTCCCACATTAACCATCAGCTGAGACAGTCTCTCACAGGCATGGCCACAGGCCAATGTGATGAAGATAATTCTATCCATGACAACATCCATTCTTCCTTTAATTTGAAAAAAAATAAAAATTTGGATTGCAACTGAATATGTTTTTGCCTTGTCAGCTTAATATATTTCTCGGATACTGTACATGTTGCTACATCACTAAGTTCTGGCCAGTGAAATGTAATAAAAATGATTATATGATCTTTCTAGAATGTTCCTTTAGGGGGATGATTAAGTCCTCGTTTTTTTTTTCTTCCTTCCTCTTGCTTCTTAGAACCCAGATGTGATAGTTAGAACCCCAGTTACCATTTTAAACCATAAGGTTAGTGACTGCATCCTAGGTGTGGTTGATCAGAGGTTTGGAAGACCCAGGGTCCCAGAACATTTGCACATCTAATGCACCAATGCTAGACAACCTATTCTGTAATATCCCATTGTACTGGGACAATTCAATTTTTTAAAGCAACAAGACTTTGGACTTTTGATTATATGTAATTAAAACAATCTTGACTAAGCCTCTTTTAATTTAAGAATAAGGGACACAGGGAGGATAAGAAACACCAATTTATGTAGCAGATATGATGCTAAATACATAGCATAAACATATCATTTTTTCCTGGGATCATGGGAAGAATATAATTTTTTAGGTTCTCTCTCTTTTAGATAGGGGATGTCTGATGAGACCTGGCTTACTGATTATCAGAGGAAGCAACAAGTTCCACTTTAGGCCAGGCAATGCAATTCCCTGCATTGTACTCTGAGTTTGCCTTTCCCACATGACAGTGACTGTCCATGCTGAAAATTGGTAGGTGAGGATAGAGGACTATAAATCCTCAATGACTACAGGGAGTACGAACCCCTCCTAAGCCCAAACACATCAGACTGTGATGGAGCAGACGACTGAACCCCAGGGAACATAAAGGCACTGAGACTGGGGGGCCATTACTCTTGCTGGTATTGTTGAGGCTTGTTGTCCAATCAGGCTGCCCTAATTGGTGGATTCCAGGTTTGGTAGGGGACGATGTCTAAAAAGAAAAAGGTGTAGAGAACCTAAGAAAGACACCCATTGTTAAACTTTAGTATCCGCATGCTCTTATACACATGTGCACACATACACACATATAGACACATACATGTACATATGCATTTGAGCATATACACATACATACCACACACATTTAACAGTATATTCGTCACTACCCAATACCTTACTACCAACTGTAGAGAGAAAACTACTACAAATGAATAGGGGAAGATGGAGCCAGCCTCAGTGAGCCACTGACTGGCAGGCTTTGGAGATGAGAGGCAGGCTGAGCAAAACCAGGATTGGATTTGGATAAGGGAAGCTATAGGAGGACCCTACACTATACCTGAAGTGTAGGTGAGGTTTACAGGGCTAGAAGGAAGCTAAAGAAGTAATTCAAAGGAGAAAATTCACCGCCAAGGGTTCCCATTCACCAAGAGGGATCAAACTGCTACAGTGCTTGGAACTTGATGCATAAAGATAAACCAGTGTTTCTGTTCTGGAAGAGCCTAGAAGGAGAGAGTATGTCTGTGGACAGCTGATCACCACGGAATGCAGAGCGCTTTCAGAGGCATGGGCGAGATTTCCTGGGACCCAAGGGAGACGTTAGATGGCAGGGAAGGGGGTGTTCGGGGAAAAAGATCGAGACAGAACTACTGTTTGGAACGAGCTTTCTTAAGAGAAAGGGTATTGTGACCGTGTGAGACATGATGGCTCCCTAAGGTGGGAAAACGTTTAAAAAGGACAGTACATACATCAGAGATGATACAGACAGTAAGACAGGCTCCCCTTTTAACCTAGAGAGCTACTCCCTTAAAAGGGATTGCTAATAGTTAGAGTAAAAGAATCATAGGATGGGTGACGGGAAAGGCCCAGAGAAGAAGGAACCTTAAAAGGAATTCCAAAAACAGAAAAATGACTTTTATATCCTTTCAGTGGGTGGCAGGAAGTTGTTTACCCTGTGCTTTTGTCTAGGACAGCCTCTGGGACAAGGAACATGGAGGACTCGTGTAAAGGGTGGGACCATAAATAGGAGGCTGTGAAAACCACACCACACAGGATGTTTTCATTTTTCTCTTTCTCTCTATTTATTCTGTGTGTCTTTTACGTTGTGTATCTTGATCCCATTCGTTTCCCCATCCCTTCACATCTGCCCTCTGCTCCTGCAACACTGCCTCCAATGAAACAAAACTTAAGAAAGGGAAAAGGAAGAAAAAGGGAAACAATTAAAAATCTCATCGTGGAAGCTGCAGTGTGACAAAGTAAGTCACACAGTAAACCCTTTTGTCCATGTGTCTCTACTTGCAAATGTTTATTGCAAAGAGTCATTGGTCTGGTTCGAGGCCTCTGGTCTCCACTACCCTATCAATGCTGGGCCCTCACTAGGACTTTCCTGGGTATCCTGTTGTTGCCCTGTGTTGTGGAGATCCTGCAGCTTTGGGTCTACAAACCAGGTCCCTTCCCATACTCCAGCAGTTCATATGGGGTGGATGTTGGGGCAGGCCAAGTCATAACCCTGGTTCTGGGCCTGGGCAGCTGCCAGGTTGGTCCACCCACTGTTTCTCCCCTGTCCTCACCACCAGGGTGAGCTCTCCGGCACTGCCCAGCTAATCTGCCTCTTGGAGCAATGAGGGAGGGGTAGGGCCACATCTCCTGCTTTCATACGCTCAGGGTCTGTTCTTCTACCCCTACACCATCAGGACCAGCTCTATGGTGTTGCCCCTACAAAGGAACAAGGACAGCTCTCCTCTCATAACCCCATGGCCAGCTCCTCTACCTGTAACAGGCATTGATGGGTAGGAGTGGAGGGGGAATCTCTCCCCGCCCATGCAACCAGATGTCAGATGAGTAATGGGAACAGCTCTCCCTTGCTCAGAACATAGGGCTGGGTCATCTCTGCTGTGCTGCCTAGGCTAGGAGCAGGACCTGCTTTTCTGAGCACTGCAACTGGTAAGGGGGAAGGGTCCAACTCTCTCATCTGCTGCAGGTAGTAAGGGGAAAGGAGTAAGGGGGTAGCTCTCCCCTGCCCACACTGCCATATGACAAACCAGTGGTGAGAACAATTCTCCCAAGCTTACAGCTTCAGGGCTGGCTCACCACACCTCCACTAACCAGGCTGGGGTGGCTCTATTGTGTCGCCCAGAGAAGGTGCAGGGCCTAATCGCCATTCCCCCAGTGTTGCAGCTGGTAGGAGGGGGACATAAAGAGCTCTCCAGGCCAGCTCCCTCACCTGCCTCAGGTGTTGATGGATGGTGTGAGGAGGGAGTTACTCTTTCCCCTGCCCATGCCACCACCAGACAACTGGGTAATGGGAACAGCTCTCCCATACTCACAACTAGGCTGGCGCATCCACACCTGTGCTAACAGGGCTGAGGATATTGTGTTGCCCAGGCAAGGTGTAGGATCTGCTCTCCCCATCTTGTGACCTCAGGGCCAGCTATTCCACCTGCCTCAGGTGTAGTTTTAGGGAAGAGAATTACATGGTGATGTAGCCTGATCATGTCAGGCTTTGACATCTAGCCAGCTTGCATGGACCAATCCATCATTTCCCAAGAGAGAGTGAGAGAGATAGGCAAAACAGATCATCAAGGACCTACAGGAGGATTTACCCAATACAGCAGGGAAGATGTCATGGGGTCCTGATGATAACATGGTAATTGACAAGGTGAAGCATGGGAAAGCATCTTAAACAATGGGAAACTCGTCTCTAGAGGGCGCAAGGAGGAGGACCGTGTAGCTGTGGGCAGTCTAGCCGAGTAGGTGAAAGAAGGGTATTCACACTGAGATGGAGAGATGAGAAAGGAACCTGAAGAAAGAGGGTGAGGCAGTGAGGAAGGTTTACAAGTTCTGGAAAGAAAAGTGTATATGAAATACAGTAACTGGAAAATGCCCAATGCATAAATGGGAGCTACCAGGGTAGGAGGCCTTTAGAGGGATGTGGACTAGATGTCACAATTCTTGGATGAGTGGCAGAAGATGCAGTTTTGACTGTAGCTTACAAACTTGGAAGGGATGGGCTGGAGACATGGTTCTGTGGTTAAGAGCGCTGGCTGCTCAGAGAAGTCAGGTTTAGTTCCCAGTGCCCATGAGGTGGCACAAGACCATCTCATCAACTCTAGGTGCAGGGAATTCAGTGCCCTCTTCTGGCCTCTGTGGGTATTGCACATGCTTGGTGCACATCCCTTCATGCAGGCAAACGCCCATAAATATAAAATAGAGAGGTGGAAGTGTCAGTCAAGCCAAGTACAGAAAGCACCACTCTCTCGGGTCTCAGGTAGCCTTGGCTGAGGCAGAGGTATGCAGGAGGAAACAAGAAAGAGGCCTTTTAATGGAGATGACTGAAGATGGGGATCTAAGTAGGGCTTCAGGTCCCGTTATCTCTTCCTCTCCCCAAAATTTCAAACCCTGTACTCTTCCACCTTTTCCTAAGTGCATTTATGAACCAGCTGCCAACCATAAGTTGAAGATTGATAAATTGAATTTCATCAACTTTTTAATGTCTGATATTGTAAAGCTACTTTTAGGAGGATGAAAAAGTGAATTAAAGACTGGGAGAAAACTTCTGCAATATACAACTCTGAGGGACAGATTCTACTCACAATATGAATAGAAGATTCACAATCAATCATTAAAAACAAATGACTAAATTAAAAAATAAATAAAACATTTTATCCGATGTTTTGCCATAGAAGAATTATGGACAGCAAATAAGCATGTGGAAGGGCCCTTGACAAGTGGGGGCGACGGTGCTCATCTATCAGCCTGGCACTCGGGTAACTGGCAGAAGGATCGACCTAGCGGCTAGTGGTGCGTGTGTATAGAAACTGTCAAGACTGCACTCTCTGCTAGTCTAGTTTCTTAGACTGCAAAGATTTAGACTGGCAGGATAGCTCAATAGGTAAAGACCCTCGCTTCCAAGACTGACTATCTGAGTTCAACTGCACATCAGGGCATGTTTACATCCACGCAAACACAGTACCAAAGGCTGGTGCAAACGAAGTCAAGGGAGAGCCACCCATTGCTGATGGCATTTGGAAACCAGCTGGCTTGTTTAGCTATGGCTTAACTCACATGTAACATGTGATCAATGATTCTGCTCCTAGCTAGCTACCCAGTAGAAAAGAACGCCAAGGCCACATAATCTCTGTCTGTGAGTGTCTGTGGCAACATTATTGAAAATCATCAAAAACTAGAAGGAAACCCAATGTCCAATTGGTGAAAAAGCAATCCAACTGTAGACGGTCCACATGATAAAATATTATATAGCAACGAAAAGGAGTAAGCTACTGAGATAGAGAATAACATATGTAGGATCTTGCATTTTGCTAAGCCAAAGAAGATTGACTGAAAGGTCTAAACACTTTAGGATTTTGTGTCTATATTCTAGAATTATTCTAGAACATTTTAGAGTTGAGTCATCAAAACTGTTGGAAAACAGAATAGATAGATGACTGACTGCCAGGGACTGAGTCTGGGACAAGGACAGACAAGGACCTGACTACAAAGAAGGAAGGAAGAACTTTGGAATGTTGGAAACACACACAGCGGCTCTCATAGCTGCATGGCTGCTTGTGTTGCCAAAATTCATAGACCTGTTCATCCACAGGTGAGTTACAGGTTGTAACCATGACTCTGTGACCTTGACTTAAAGCTCTAGCACAGATGGGCAGTTTCTTTTTCCTAAAAGCCATGCTGGGACTTGCAGCTACATCCCCAGACCAATGGCTGACACTTCTGAAGTGTAGCCTTGAATATGGTGCAGTGGAGAACAGTTTTTTGGACAGATTCCTAGAGTGAAGTAACTGGGTGTGGCCAACAAAACAGAATAGGGGTCTCAAAGGGAGCTGCATTCTATGTGATGCTTATTGTTCTTATTCAGAGGACACTTCATTGACAGACACACAATTAAGAAATTGTCAGTTCAGGCCCCTTGCACACATGCCACTGTGGTTGTCTATGTTTAAGATCTGCATGAGAACAAACTCTTCAAAATTCAAAAATGGATGAGGGAGGGTCTCTCAAAGCCCCACCCCTTGCTAAGGAGCTATTGACAGTTAATCACTGCTGGGATGAGCAGAATCAGGATGCAGCCTCTAGTAGGTTGTTCATGTCTCACCCAGTACATGATCCTGTACCTATAGACAGACCGACAGTAAAACTGAACTCATTGATTTAAAAAAAAATGGACATGAAGTTGGGAGGAACTTGGGTGCTCTCAAGGCTTTTGAAGCTCCTAGGAGTTTCTAGGAGATATTAGAAGAGACGAACTAGGGGGCGAATCTGGTCAAAACATACTGAATACATATATGAAAATATCCATAAATAAATTAAAAACTATTTTCAATTGCCTACATAAAATTACTTTTATTAAAAACTTGAAGGCTGAGAATGTAGCTCAGCTGATACCTTGCCTACCTGGTTCCATCCCCAGTACTGCATAAGCTGGGTGTGGTCATGTAGGCTTGTAATACCAGCCCTCAGGAGGTGGAGGCAGTCCAGGGTCATCCTCAGCTGCACAGTGAGTTCAAGGTCAGCCGGTAATAGGTGACTGAGACCCTTTCTCAACAACAGGGTGGAGCTAGAGAGAGGTCTCAGCAGTTGAAAGTAACTGCTATTCTTGCAGAGAATCCCACATTGGTCCCTATCCCCCACCCCCACCCCCATCAAATGGCTACTTGCAAATCCAGTTACAGGGATCCAATGTCCTCATCTGGCGTTTGTAGGGGTGCGTAGGGATGTGTGTGTGTGTGTGTGTGTGTGTGTGTGTGTGTATGTGTACAGAAGGAAGGGAGAGGGTGTGGGAGGAGAGGGTGTTCCTCCACAGCCTTGGTTCCTTCAAGCTTCTGTTGTTGTCCTGTTCACCTACAGACAAAGCATTTCCTGGAAATGGAATTTGTGGAAGGGAATTCCCTGAGGACGGGGAACTCTGACAGTAGCGCAGGCAGCTCTAGGAACTAAGAACTTTCAAAGGCCCCTGTGTCGAGCCAGCCCTCGCTGGGACTCCCAGGGAGGTTGCCTCTAACACAAAGTTCAAGGCTGCTAGGAGGAGCCTCTAAAGCATTCACTCCCCTTCCTGAGGGCTGAGGGAAGCACTTTGCAGGCTGAACTCTGTGTTCCCATAGGAAAGCCATTCCTTCATCTCATTTGGTTATCCATGAGATTTTCAGTGCCATGGTTTAAAGGGGTTTCCCTAGGATAAATTTTGAAACAAATGGCTATGAAATCCCAATGGGCCCCCAACTGCTTTACTTTGGTGGCACGCCGTGAACCACCGGAATGAAAATGGAACCGGGAAGAGAATCTATGCAAAGATAAAACCAGCTGAAAAGCAAAGACAAATGGAAACAAACCAGCTTCACAGTAGCGTGCCCTCAGCTCCCAGGAAAGTATCAATTAAAAGTATTAGCGGCAAATCCATCCAGAGGCCGCACACCGAAACCCCCTCTGTGCCTGTCTTACTGTTTACCTGGGTGTTTTAATTTGTACCTGAAATGCTTTCCTTCACGGTTTCGGTTTCCCATTGACTTTCTTCCTCGCCAGGCAGAATAATGACTAGATGCTTTTTAACATATGACTGTTTTGACAACATTGAATAAAATACATGAATTACCTCTTTATCACTTTATAAGGAGCCATATAATACAGCTAGCTATGTGTTATAGGTGGAGATGGCTCAGCCAGGAAAGCGCCTGCCATAGGGAGTGAGGACCTGATTTCGTGTAGCCAGTCCTCCAGTAAAAGTCAGATGTGGCTGAGCACACCTGTTCTGGATATTGGTATCCGTGAAAAAGACAATGCAAAGGGGAATGTGGGCTTTCCTTCATGTTGAACACATATGGATCCCTGCTTAGCCCCTGGGCAGTAGACTCTGCAGGGAAGGGACCTCAGTTTATCCGGAGACGACACTGGCAAAGCTGGATAGAAAACACAAAGCCTAAATGGAATTGCTTTGTCACCAGGTGGAGAAAACAAAAGAGGCAGGAGGATGCGGATTAGTTAACAGAGTGCTTTCCTAGCATGCATGAAGCCCTGGTCTCAGCACCACATAACTGAGTGGGCATAGTGGCTCAGGCCTATAATCCCAGCACTCTGGAGGTGGAGGCAGGGTGGTCAGAAGTTCAAGGTCAGTATAGACTACACATTGATATCAAGGCTAACTTGGATTGCATGAGACCTGACCTCAAAATTTTTTTTAAAAAAGAGAAGAAGGAAAAAAAGATTTGTGCAATTTTAGTGATTATTCATCTGAAACATTTTTGTCTAAACTCATTTAAATGAGGAACTTATTTTTATTCTAATTATTCACTCTATCAGCCTATCAAGTGGCTATTTAATTAATTTGCAGGGCTGGGGGTCAAAGATAGAGGCTCATATGTGCTAGGCAAGCACTCTCCCACTAATCTACAGCCACAGCCCCCGTCTAAGGACTATGTTCAGTGT
>LOEQ01002858.1:91411-109356 GCA_001685075.1 Bramus lutescens | reverse complement strand
GGAGGGGGGAGGACCTTGGACTTCCCACAGGGCAGGGAACCCTGACTGCTCTTAGGACTAGAGAGGAAGGGGGAGGGGGAGGGAAATGGGAGGAAGTGGAAATTTTTAATAATAATAAAAAAAAGATACTAAGGAAAAAATAAAGAAAATGACCCACAGGCGAACCTTATGGGAGTGCTTGAGTGCTTTCTCAATTGAGCTTCCCTGCTTTCAGATTAATCTAGCTTGTCCCAAGTTGACACAAAACTAACCGGCACAATGGCAAATGAATTAGATCTTAAAAAGTAATAGGAGGGGGCTGCTGAGATGACTCAGGGGGTAAAGGCCAATGCTGCACAAGCCTAATGACTCAAGTTCGATTCCCGGGATCCATGGTTGAAAACTCCTGAAAGCTATTTTCTGATCAACACAACACAACATGGCATGCACAATCCTGTACACACACATATATGCGCGTGCGCGCACACACACACACACACACACACACACACACACGCTCATGCACCTCTGCTAGGAATTCTCGAGGTAGTCACCTCACAAATGCACATAAAAATAGGGTGCATTCTACAAAAAGCAATTATGTACTCAAAGATAAAGTAGAAAAGAAAATTTGAAGTTTGTATTGGGGAAAATAAGTATTTGGCTGGTTAGTAAGGGTAACTTAAAATGTTCAGCCCTCCTCCATCCTCCAAGATCCTGACTCAATTGATCTTCAATAGTGTCTGAGTGTCCCTTGGTAAGACAACAGTGAAGCTGGGGAGGATGAAGAGGAACGTCTTGGGAAGCATCCCCAGAATCAAGGACCAAGAGACACAGAGCAGAAACAGAAACAATAGAAACCACTGAATTGTGAGAAAGTCTTGGGCCCTCCTCATTACAGGTCAGAGAACTCCCACATCTACATCAATGGGAGCTATTTGTTGGTGTCGGCTGCCACCAGGGATGAAGAAATCCTCAGTGTGGAACCTGATTTGAGTCACTTGCCTATATTTTTGTTTCTGGGCCTATGTTCTGCCTCCTCATATGTGGACCTACTGACTATTCACTCTGCGAGCTCCCAGAGTCTTCTGGATGTGTGGATGGACTTTGCTGAACACATCTATGTGTGCCTGAAGCATTCCATTCAGACACTGTTGGCGACTGATACATCCCTCATTCCCCTAAGCTCTCTGTACCAGACTTCATTTTCTTTCTCCAGTCAGAAGATTGGTCCTAATGTCACTCCTATTGTTTCTCTTCCTCTTCTCTGCCCCTCTAACCCCCAAACATCTTTCCTAGCCTATTCTGTCAATCTGCAAGTGGGAGGTCCTCAAATACCATCCTAGCACCCCAAGTATGGATTCTGTGTGGTCCTACACTGGGCCTTTATTGGAGTAAATGAAGAGCCAGGAACCTCACATCATTCTAGCACCTGAATCAGCCCCTCCGAACACACAGGCTCCTCAGCCCAGTTCACTCACTATGTCAGCAGGTTTGTGTGTACGAACAATCCACTCCCACTTAAAACTAAGTGCCTGGGTTAGGCTTTCAGCTACTGACTAATCAGGTCACATCCATCAGCCTTTTTTTTTTTCCTTAGCCACCACAGCTACAATCAAGAGCATATCTGTGAATCCCTAATGCCACAAGAGACTTCCCAGATGCCTGGATTCCAGAGAATCACAGGTGCTGTTCTCACTTCCCCAGGAAAGTTAATAGATCTGAGGTTGCCAGTCTCCAGTGACATCGGAAAGCAACCAAGTTTGCACAACCCTCACCTGAATAATAGACTCACCTTACCTAAATGAATCCCTCCTTCAGGTCCTCAGAGTTGAACATGGACATTTCTTCCCTGGCATTTTCTACACTCTCCATGCTGGGATCCTAGGCAGCTAGCCTGTAGACCATCCTACAAACCGCTCAAAGCTGTGTGACATGGGAGGCCCCTCCTTCTCAGTGCTATGCAGGAGGGCCTTCACTCAGCCTCATGGGTTTGAACTCTCACAGAGCCCTACTATGCTGTCTCCCTATGGTATTGAACCTGACCTCCCAAAGCCCCCACTGTGCTGCTGCCTGTCTATGTGGTTAATAACACTTCTAGAAACTGCAGAGATGGTTCAGTGGCTTACAGGGCTTAGTTCCCAGTACTCAATGTCTACCAGGTTACAACCTTCTAACTCCTGCTCCAGGGAATCCAACATCTTCTCCTGGCCTCTGAAGGCACTTTCACTTACATGGACACAGACTCTCTCTCTCCCTCCCCCCTCAACCTCTCTCTCTCTTTCACACATGCACATGATTAAAAATTAAAGCAAACCATTAAAAAAGAAATCAATGACTAAATCTCTACCTCAAAAGATCATTCAGTCTCAGCAACCCACTTTAAACACCAAACCCCAAAACTTTTCAGCTTAGCATTTTCAAAATATCAAAAATGAAATCTTCCAGATTAAAGAGGCTTATTTTGAACCGGCTAGAAGGCTGTCCTGTCTTTAAGACACGAGTCTTTCTTTGATATCGCTTTCTTGGCTCCCATCTATTTGAAAGCTGTGAGCACTGCCTAGCAAACGGAGCTCATAGATGAGGAGCTGGAACGGCCTCCCTGACATACTCAAAGAACTGGGACATTTTTAGCACAGGCACCATCACACGTTTCCCACTGCCTCAACAAAATGACATGCACAGTATAAAAGTGACACCTGCCATCTATTCTTAAGTACATCACAAAACGCAGTGACTTTGTATGTCTTTAACAGAGGAACAATGAGATGGATCACAGTGTTCCTTATTTCCAGTCACCTCGTGTGTGATGGCCACAGGTAGGAAAGAGGTCAGTGCCCATCCCTGAAGCCTCAGCTGCAGAGGACACGGGGAGCTTCAAGCCCTTCCCACATGCACCCAAGCCCACTGCTTTTAAACTGTTATTTTTTCCCCTTATTTCAAAATTATCTAAAGACCAATTGGTTCCAGGCAGCTCTTTCTGTATATTAATTTTTAATTGGAGAAATAGCAATTAGATGGCTGCATTGATTGCCAGTTCCCATAATCTTTTTTAATTTGAGATAACAATCTATTCAAAAAATGAGTTTGTCCCTAAAATATCTTTTCTTAATGGCAATAATAACTGAAGTTATATACAAAACCAGCAGAGCAGCCCACAGGGAAAGGGTTTAAATTATACATGGAATATTCTGCACCTGGCTTGTCAGTGCTAACAAAAACTTTAACACGGGTGCCCTATGGAAACGGTCAATTTCATATGTTTTTCTTACTAATGTTATTTTTTTAAAGCATCCAATCTCCAAAGAGAAGATGTTCATGGTAGGAAGTCTGCTGGCAAACTTAGAAACTTAGGACATGTTAAAAACTTAGAAATATACACAATAAAGCCTTTATTTAGCTCTTGCTGTGGACAATAACCAAAGGAAGATTATGAAGGAGAAAAAGGAATTAGAGAGGAATAGATACCCTGCTTGGAAGGAACTCCCAGGCTGGGGTTGAGCAGATGGGAAAGGAAATTCAGTGCACAGACCAGCACAACTAAAGTTTTTCCCAAATATCCTAAGCAAGAAGGATCGGTAAGGTCTCCATGGGAACATGCACAAGCCAAATGGAAGCCAAATGTGCCTCTATTGTTCACAGAAGCTAACAAAGAAAAGAACTCAGCAAACTACCTGGACTTCTGAACTACAAAGGCTTCTTCTTCACATCCTGATACAACAAGACAGCTGCCTACCCACAAGACATCCTTCTCAGGAAAGAACTGTGTCGGAAGGAGCCAAGACCTAACTCGCTCTCCACAAAGAGAGAAGGCATTTCTCAGACATAGAATGTCTTTGGCCCACTCCCCAAACCTCACCCCTACATCTGTTGTTATCATGAAATATCTCAGCAAAACCCACTCAGGGGAGAGAGAGTGAGGGAAGCCACAGTGGCAGTGCAGCAGGAGCTTGGGGCCGTTGGTCACTGTACCCCTGACAACAAGAAGCAGGCGAAGGAGGCCAGGGCTATCCACACCCAGAGAATGTTCCTACCCACAGGTAAGTCAGGCCTTCTCACATCCATTACCTTATCAAGAAAATCCCTCACATGCATTCTTAGAGGCTCGTCTCCCAGCAAACCATCAGGTGAGGTCAACCATCACAAAGAGCCAAAGCTGAGCATGCTCAGTCACTCCACATTTTCCAAGTAGAAACATCGATTCTCCTCCCCCAGGTTTGTGTGGGAAAAGAGGGGGGAGGCGAGGAATGAGTGTGGGCAACATAACTCCTCATGAAAGGCACATGGAATAATTTGGACCTTCAATGTCTCTCAACAGTTCATGTGTGAAGGCTTTGTACAAAAAGCAGCCAGGGTTAGAGTCTTTGAGAGGTGACTGAAGTTCATGAGGACTCTGGCATCATCAATGGTTTGATCAGTATGTGGATTTATTATGCAAGAGGATGTTGGGGTGTGGTAGAAACTAGGAAGTAGGATCTCATTGGAGGCAATAGGTAACCGAAGTTGTGTCATTGAAGGGTATAGTTTTGTTTCTGGCCCTTTCCCGCTGCCCCCTCCACCCCCAGCCACCTCTCCCTTTGCGTCCTGGCCACCATAAGGCAAGCAATCTTCTACCACCACACACTACCCACTATTCTAGCTTCATTTCTGTTTCTACGATAAAATATGCTGACATAAAGCTGCTTAGGCAAGGAAGGACTTACTTTAACCCACAGTTCCATCACTGCTGGGAAGTCACGGCAGCAGGAGCTTGTGGAACAGCTGGCCACAGCACATACGCAGCCGAGAGCAGAGAAGAAGGAAGGTATGCAGGCTTGCTAGTGCTCAGCTCTGTTACTGCACTCCCATACAGTTCAAAACCTATCAGTTCAAAGTTCTGTCTGGGGAGCAGGGCTGCCCACAGGGGGCTGGTCTTCCAATGCAGTTAATTAAAGACAGTCCCTCACAGAAATGGCCATAGGCCAACCCAACGTAGACAATCTGAAACTGAGACTCTCTTCCATGGCAGTTCTGAGTTATGCTAAGCCCACAAAGTTAATGATCACATCCACTGAGATGCTTTGTTTCAGCACAGGTCAAGAAACAAGTGAGCCAAACAAGCAACAACTGAAGTCTCCAAGGCTGTGAACCAAAGTATTCTCAAGTTCTTTGTCACACAGTAAAGGGGATGCAACACACTAATAGTATAAAACCATCTATCCCGCAAAACAAGGTGTTTGAGACCTGGGAATGATACCTGAAAATGACTTGTTATGTATATATTTATTCTCTCTTACATTTTATTTTAAGAGTTTATGATACTTAGACTGAGCCCCAGAACTGTATAAGCCACACATGGCAGTACACTATCTAATCTTGGTGCTAGAGATAGAGGCAGGAGATTAAGAAGTTCAAAGTTGTCCTTGTCCACACAGTAAACTTGTGGCCCACCTGGACTACCCTGTCTTAAATGGAGAAAATCCTTATTATACTTGTGTGTTCCATATTCCATTCCCTAAGATTTATGTGAATGATTTTGTCCCAGTTATCTGAGGACCAAGAGAAGTCTCTAAAACCAGGATATTTGGGGTTTGAATTTGACTTCTCAGTTCATCCTAGCTCTTTGTGTTTGTTCCCACATCTGGACAAGGGGAGCAATGACTAGTGCAGGGAACACTGACTCCTTGCTGGGTACCAGAGCCTTTGCTCTGAACTATGACCAAAGTTTACAAAATTAAAAAGAATAACCGCATGCATGGGTGTTCAATAGAATACCCATGTAAATTAAGTAACCTTTACGTATAATACCACACATCTCTACATATACTGAGGGAAGGTGAGAGACCACCTAATACGGAAAACAGTTGCTTTAGAAGCATCGCCCAGAGGAAGCAATGAAGTCGAGGATATAGCTAACAGATGATGTAATAGGCACTGTCAAACACAATAAGATAGACTATCTATTCTGCCATTATCAGAGCACCATTGGTTTTTCAAGATGCAGTTTCTCTGTAGCTTTGGAGCCTGTCCTGGAACTCGCTCTTGTAGACCAGGCTGGCCTTGAACTCACAAAGATCTGCCTGCCTCTGCCTCCTGAGTACTGGAATTAAAGGCATGCAGCACCACTGCCCGGCTTCATTTTATATTTTTTAATATTACAGATTGACATTAAACTTGGCAGGAAGACGAGGTACGCCTTGGGTTGAGTTCTGTCAGGAAGGTGGCAAAGTCAGAGCTCGTGGGTGAGGACTGGTTATAGTGACAGCAGTAGGAGCAGAATAGAAAACGTGACTGGGGCGAAGCTGAACCACTGTTGTCTAGTTTTTAATAACCACAACAAAATATCTGACATATAACACTTTTAAAAAGAGAGTTTTATTTGGAATCATGGTATGAGAGGGTCCATTTCATGGCTTGTTTGGCCCCATGAACTTGAGTAGAACTTCATAGCAGCAGGTACTTGTGGTGGAAGAGGCTCTTTACATCACAGAGAAAGGGAAGGAGAAGTAGAGGAAGAGGGAGAGGGAAGGGATGAGTGAAGGGGAGAAAGGGGGGAGCAAAAGGGTGGTAGAGTCAGGGGTGGGATTAGAGCAAAATCAAGGAGAGACAAGGGTACCTAATTCTGCATAACTCAGAGTCAACTGAGAAGTGAATCTCAGTTAAGGGAGTTGTCCATATCATATTGGCCTATGAGCTTGTCTGTTGGAGATTGTCTTAGTTGTTAATTGATATGGGGAAAGACTTAGCCCACTGTGGATAGTAGAATCCCTAGGCAAGTAATCCTGAACTGTATAAAAAGCTAGCTGAATATGACCCAGCCTGTGAAGTAGCTAGCTAGCTAGCATCCTCCTCTACGGTGCTCTACCACATTTCTTTTACTGGGAAGTACGTTCCTTGTTCAGTGGAAATGCTTACTGGAATAGCAAGTGTAGTGGTTTAAAAGAAAATGGCCCCCAAAGGGAGCAGCATTAATGGGAGGTGTGGCCTTGTTGAAGTAGATGTGGCCTGTAATATGGGGATTGTCTTATTTATTCACTGATGCAGGAAAACCTGGTTCTCTGCACATGGCAGTATCTCTAGGCTGGACACGGAACTCCATTGAGAGAGAAGAAACCTAGCAAGTAGGCCTGGCTGCATTATCTCTCTCTGCTCTTGCCTGGAGATGTGGCTCACCCAGAGTCTCAAGACTCTGCCTGTCTTTCCACCAGTGATGGACTATAACATAAACTCTCTTATCCCTTAAGTTGCTTTTTGTAAGGGTATTTTCCCTTGGCAGTAGAAATGAAAATAAAACCACCTGAATGAGCTATTGAGACCCATTCCTTTCCCTGCTCCCTGGCTGCCCTGAGGTGAGCAATTTTGCTCTACCACATGCATCCTGCCATGCTGTAATTAATGACTTGTCATTACTAAAAGCAATGATGCCAGCTGATGGTAGCCTGAAACTTCTGATACTCTAAGTCAGTACTCATCTCTTCTCTAGTAAGCTGTTTACCTCAAATAGTTTGTAGCACATGCCTGTATCTCAGCTCCTGGGGATCTGGTGTCCTCTTCTGTCCTCTGGGGGTACACACACACACACACACACACACACACACACACACTAAAAAGGCAACTAACACCCGTCATTTCTGCAATTATGCTAGAGATTTTGAAGGGTTAGGAAGCTTAGGCAGTCTGAGAAAATCCAGTCACCACGAGGCTGCATTTTATAACCAAGTTTCTCTGCCTACAAAAGCTTGCACTCATCTATTGGGAAGACACGCCTAGCCTTTGAAACTAACCAGAGGGAATATCCTTGTCTTCCTGTATGTCCCCTGATACCTCAAGACGCACACTCGATTGGATGGATGTGGGGCTGGACCCAGACTCATCAGCTTTCTGTTCTTCTCTTATTTGAAGTAGAAGAGCTCTGAGCTTTCCCACTTCTAAGAGAAGGCCGGAAATGAAAGGCAGGCCGGGTGATTAATACGGAGTGATCACGCGAGCCCTACTCCTTGCAGCCGTCATTTCAGGCTGCAGTAAAAGTGACGGCTCTGACACCCTCTGCTTCCTGAATATCCAGGAGGCTTAACTGCTTGGACTCTCAGGCATAAAGCTCTCTGCTAATGGACCTGTCAATTTTTCAGAGTTGGTAGTTTTTCATAACACTCTGTAAAACCCAAAAATAAAATTAAGTTAAAAAAGAACAGAGCATTTAAGGGGAAAATAGAGGCATCCTTTATGCAATATGAGCTAAAAGCAGCGAGGAAAGAAACTAATGGGGCAGCAATGGTTGATGGTGAGAGACAGATGGATCCAGAAAGAATAGGGGGCAGGGGATTCTTTACCTATTAAACAGGGCCCTTACATTTAGCAACGTTAAAAAAGCAGACATTCATTAAGTATTAAACTTAAATGTAAAAGCTCTATGTTCCTCTAATAACAATCTAGTACCCTCGTTGTGATAGATTTACTAACCACAATTTAGACTCTCAGAGATCAGACTTACGTCCATAAAACATAGAGGGAATACATTAGTGAAAAAATATATAGCAATATATAGTAATAGATTACATAAATATCTATGCCCTATTAAAATTTCAGTTATAAACTGGTTAGGGTTTTTTTGAGTCATTTTAATTCATGAAATTATTTACAACTTCACAAGCACCAAGGAGCAAACAGGAAATACTGTTATGCAAATGCTTTTCCAACTAGGGAAATCATAAGAATAAAATACATCTAATTATCAGCATATAATTATCAGGAATATTTTAGAGCCACATTAGTGACAGCTGCCCATGAGATACTTGGAAGTTGTCCATGATTCTCTTAATCTTCTACAAACGCAGCTTGTCTATGAAGTTCACTGCTATGCATGGGTTGAATGCCATTTATCCCAAATTTGAAGCTATACAAATATCATTCAGAAGCTATACTCACATATCAAGTAGGATTAGAAAATGAAGAAGGCTAACCTTGATATAACAGATGTTGTGGCTTAAACGTTAACCATCCCTCTCAGGCTCATGTGGATACTTGGTGTTCAGATGGTAGGATTGCTAAGGGAGGTTGTAGACACTTTCTGAGGAGGAAGTAGGTCACTGGGGGGAGGGCCTTGAGGCTCCATAGCCTGGCCCTTTTTCCTGTTCACTCTCTGTTTCCTGAAACAGGATAAATGTGACTAGCTGGCCTCCTGCTCCTATAGGAAGGGTTCTTCCCCACCATCACTTTTCCTGAAATGACAGAATGGATCCCCTCCATTCTGCTAACAAGAATTAACCCCCTTCCCTCAAATGGCTGCTTGTCAGTATTTGTTTACAGAGACATGAAGAGTAACAACACAATATGTTTGCATGTCTAGCAACAAAGCCCAGGGGTTTGAGTCAGTAGAGTTGGAGTTAGGTCTCAATCTTCTGCAATCAATCAGAGTACCTTGGAGAGCTCGCCAAATCTCACAATGTCTGGCTCACCCAATCAGAAGGGACAGAAACCTAACCAGTTTCGTTACTGTTTGTCAATGTCAATGGGATGCTCTCCAAGAACATGCTTCAACATACTTCAGTTTCTCATGATAATATACTTGCCTTATTATCATTCACTGGACAAAGTATTCTCAGGTAATGGTGTATGTGTGTGTGTATGTCACTTGTCACATGCTAAAGTCATCTGGGTAGAGGTAACTTCAATAGAAAATTGGTTTCTATTAGGCTGACCTGTAGACAAATCTGTGAGGTATTTTCTTGGTTGATGATTTGTGTAAGAAGGCAAAGCCCGCTGCTGGTAGTGGACCCCCAGTTCTGGAATGGATAAGAAAACGCTGAGCAAGTCATGGGGAGCAAGCAAGGAAGCAGCGTTCCTCCATGACCTTTGCTTCAGTTCCTGACTTCAGGTGCTTGCCTTGAGTTCCTGCCTGGACTTCTCTGAGTGATAGACTGTGACAGAGAATGTGTAAGCCAAATAACTTGCTTTCTCACACGTTAGTATCATCAGGGTTTTATCACAGCAAGAAAACCAAAGGAGCCAGACAAAGGTGAGTTTCAGACCAGCTCTGCGAGTACACATGCATGTATGTTTATACTTACTGTAACTGCAGTAGTTTGAATGAGAACGCTCCCCCAAAGGCTCATGCATTTGAACACTTGGTCCCTAGTTGGTGTTGCTCTTTAGATAGTTTATGGAACTTTTCTTGCTGGATGAAGTACATCATGATGGCAACCTATGAGAGTTTATATAGAATTGCCCCTCTTCCAGTTTACTTTCTCTGCTTTATATATATGGCTGAAGATGTGATCTCTCAGCTTCCTTCTCCAGACACCTACTATCATGCCCGCCCTGCCTTTATGAAGTCTGTCTGTCTGTCTGTCTCTCTTTCTCTCTGGAACAAAAATTGAAATTAAACTTTGTATTCTATAAATTCTTCTGGGAAGTTAGGAGACAGAAATGGCCAAGTCAAGGAGGAAAGACTTTATGAACTCTTTTCAACCACAGCCATATGGTCCCTGAGGGTTTCACTTCTTGAGCTTCTTGTTTTGATCTTCTTAAATATTAAGGGTCATGGGGGCTATTTCCTCTTCTGGTCACACCCCTGGGTTTTCCATATTGCTCTGACACTACCACATACATCAGAACATTATTATCCTCCAGTATATACAGTTACAAGCTTATCTTTCCCATTAAACAGTTTACTAACCTAAGGAAGGGGCTTCTATTCATTTGATAATACACTGCCTACTTTAATGCCTTACCCATAATAGAAATATTGAAAATGTTTTACAAATCAAATATTATTGCTCTCTTCTCATTCTGTGACCTCACATTGGGAAGCTTTGATTATGTCTGCTATGTCAATGATGAAGGCTAATAGACAAGTCAACAGTTTTGTCTCCCAGATCTGGCCCTTTTCATTGACATCCAGAAGAAGGCTTCAGAACAAACTCTTGCCTGTCTCCACTTAGCTTCCCATGAGCACTTCAAAAGCAGCACGCCCCACACTCAATGCATCATCTTCTCCACATAGGTCATGCCTTGGCCATAACCTATAACCACTGCCAAAAAGGCAGGGTTCTTCTGAACCACTTTCTGTCCTTCAGACCCTCATCACACAGGCCTTTCAAAAAAAAAAAACTTTGCAAAAACTTTTGAAAGGAAAGTTCTGATTTGGTTGGTTTGGCCTGGGGCCAGAGAATGGGTGTTTTTTATAAAAGCTCTCCATTTGATTCAGCAGTATTTATAAACCAATGTCCTATAAAACAGCTAAAGTCTTAGCAACAGCCTCCCTGTATAGGCTTACTATTTCCATCTGAAACATGAAAATATCCCATCTATCTTGTATTCATCATTTGGAGAGTGTATTAGCTTCTGACCTAAAATATTATTCTTCTTTATGGAGAATTTTCCAAAATAGATTTTCACAATCTTAAGTATGGTTTTAGAATGACCACATCAATCTTCCCATACTTCAGAAGAGCAAATTTCTCATTGTATAATGCAAGTTAATATAATATTTAAGAAGTCAGAAATAATACTTATTTATACATTAGCCATCTTTTCTACAAGCTTCCTTGCCTAGATGTTAGAGCCATTGTTAATTTAAAACAAAATGAGGAGGAAATTAAACGCATTAGGCTATTCTGAATGTTCATACATACACAAGTGTGCACACACACATAGACACATGCACACGATCTTACATCCATATAGTCTTAGGAATTTACACTGCTTATTCTCCAGTTATTCGTAATCCTGCTTGCAACAAACCCAGACTGTAACTTAATTGTGCATAGTAAACAAATGTTCCCCATCCACTGCACTTTTAGCAAGTGGACAATTTACCTCCTATGTCACATTACACATCAACAGTAACTCTCAAAAAAAAAAACTTATAAGCAGTGATGAGAAATTTTTCTAAGCTTTTTAAATAAATGCTTTGCCCAGGGGTAAGACCTTTTATAGCATTTTAGCCAAGAGCACATTTCTTTAGACAAATTGGCTGGCTTCTCCTTGAATACTTCTCAGCTGAAATTGAGGCAGTCTTATTATTGATATTATCTGGCCATTTTTTATCCACATATTTTGTTTCACTGGGAAGAAAATTAGATTACATTAGGTTGTGTACAACACAGAGCTTCAAACATTCATCCTGTCAAAATAATTTCTTAATTAGTTGTACAACATACTTTTTTCGAGACAGAACTTGTCAGAAAAACATCCCGCAGTGGGGAAAGCTTAACTGAATTCATTCTGGGGATTTTTAATAAGACTGCATTCTGCCTTCTGCATGGAGGAGGAAGGAAGTAATTGTCTGCCAATTCTTGGCTTCCTCAGAGACCCACCTCGGGAGGGAAAAAATTCAGGTAGTTTTTATAAAGAAATCCCTTACATTTTTGTTAAGGGAAAAAAAAGAATTCATGGGTCATTATGGTGAGTTGGGTTGGTTAGAAGACCTATTGAAAACTGTGTTGAAGGCTAAATAAAACCATCGCCCTCAAAAACAAAATCCATCCGAGGATTTGTATAAAATGAACTGTTGAAATACAAGGACCCAATTACGGGACACTCCCTTTTGGACTGCAACACATTTAAAATATTTCCCTCCATGCATGTTCTTTAAAGATGTGTCTTGGTCCCTTTATATCAAGCATAACAGATCAAAAGGTTTTGGTCTTACAAAGCAGAAGATTGTAATTTTCAACCTGTTTAGTGATGTTTTGTGAGTGATATCAAGAAAGCCAGCTAACTTTTACACACATATTTTAATTTTTTTAAAATCTGTAAACTGTCCACAGAGCTCTTGCCAGGAGTGAATGCCATCCTGGCTGCCAGGCCTTGAAAAATCTAAAGCATTGTGTGCATGCTCCCGTCAACTCCCTGCCAGCTACTCTAGGGTAGGTGCTAGCCCTGCACATTCAATCTCCACAAACAGGGAATGAACTAGGAAGTCTTGTCTACAGCTTTCAAGAGCTGAAACTATTGCTAAGAGTGGCTGACCAGGGTCCCGAGTCCAGCAGCTAAGAAGGAACGAGGCTGAAAATGGAGCCTGTGCCCAAGCCTCCCTCCCACTTTCTTCTAGCCTGTTCTAGTTTGGCTCCATCAAGATGATAAAACACCGACCAAACTCCAACTTGTTGAGGAAAGGGTTTGTAGAACAAGTAATAAAAACCTAGAGACAGATATTGGGGTACAAGCTGAAGATCAGAAAAGCAAAGCAGCCAGTCACTGGCTCTTACTTCTGCCTCAGTCTGAAATGGGCCATCCTGCTTCCATGAATCCTCAGACTGTGGCTGACTGAGACCTGTCTTCTCCCTTCTTATATTCCTCTCTAGTGCTGGGATCAAAGGTGTGTGCCACCACTGCCTGGCCTCTATGGCTAACTAGTGTGGCTGCTTTGCTCTCTGAGATTCAGGCAAACTTTAATTATAAAAGCACAAATAATATACCACTATATTCCCACGTTTGGTCTAAAATAATAAAGAAGGCTATAACTAATATAAGAAAAACTATATACAATAAGTACAATAACTATTTACAATACATACAGGCAGTAAATACATCAACAATGTCTAGTCCATTTGACTGACTAGTGTGGCTGCTTTGCTCTCTGATCTTCAGGCAAGCCTTATGTATTCAAACAGAAATAATATACCACTGTAGCATTTACTCCAGATTATCCTTTTGCATATTAGTCTGTCATTAAGAGAAGCCAAAAGAGGAATGCAGGGCAGGAATCTGAGTGGAAACTGAGGCAGAGGCCATGGAGGGACCCTGCATGGAGGGAGTCTAGTGTTAACTAGACTGCTTCCTTGGGTTTGTACAAACATTCTTGTACAACTCAGTACCACCTTCCCAAGGTTGGTACCACTACACTCATGGTAAACTGGGCTCTCCCTCCAAAGCGAGTAGTCAAGAAAATTTCCCACAGACCAGTCAGATAGAGGCCATCCTCAACTGAGGTTCCCTTTTCCAAGGTGACCCTAGTTTATGTCAAACTGACAAAGAACTAATCATCACATGCTCTTACTTCCTCACAACTGCACCTGGCTGCATGTTGCTAAAAAGCAGAGGAAGAGCCCAGGATGAAGCCCTGGGCTGCCATACAGCACGGGTGATCAATGTGTCATAATCTTCAAAGGTAAGTCATTAGAGTATTGTCACCAGTTGTCAGCATGAAGGTTGTCTTAGGGTTTCTTTTGCCTGGATAAAACACTATGACCAAGAAACCAATCTTTTAAAATAAAGGGCTTATCTCATCTTCTGGCTTGTAGTCCCTCATCCAGGGAGGTCAGGGCAGGAGCTCCAGGCAGGAAGCTGGAGGCAGGACTGATACAGAAGCCCTGGAGGAAGGATTCTTACTGGCTCACTCTCTAGGACTCACTCAGCTTGATTTCTGAAACCATCCAGGACCAACATAGGGGTGGCACCACCAATAATGGGTTGGCCCTCCCAGGCCAATCATTCATTAAGAAAATGTTCATAGGTGTGTCCACAAGCTGATCTGGTTGAGGTATTTCCTCAATCAAGGCTCCCACTTCTAAAATGACTATACCTTGTGTCTACAAACAAACAAACTAAAAACTAACCAGGATAAAGATCAGAGGCTCCGCTGCTCAATGTCAATTATAAAAAAAAAAGCAGTCAAATGAGACCTTTGGGATTCATACTTTGAGTTCCACAGCCTGACTTACTTAAAGCACAAGCAGTTTTCCCCCTTGCTACAAACCAATATGGTGGTTACATGGTAATAAAGTATCCTACCCAGTCATATCATTTTTGGTACTTATCTTGTGCAAGGAGCTTTGATAGAGACCCTGAGGGACACTTAGAAAGTGAGGGAATGATCCCTGACCCAACAGAGCACAAAACTCAACATCTCCCATATACCTATCTATACCCTACCTGTCTGTCTATTTAACCAACCTACCTGCCTACCTACCTCACATTAAAAAAAGAGATCACGATACATAATAAACTTTTTAAAGACCAATTAAAAAGTAACATAGGACAGTACATGAGTGGCTATCCATGTTTTAAAGTTAATAATATGTTCTAAGAAGTATGGATGGAGATCGTCCCGGCTAAGAATGGTAGAACGGTCAGGACATCAAAGTAACCCTTGATAGCATCCCAGCCATTTCCATTTCCTTCCATCTAAAGCAGAGCATCTGTTCTTCACTCCTTGAAATATCTTCTAAAACACATCTATTGCCCAAAGCTCCTTGATGTACAGGTAAAGGAGCCAGAAGATCACATGAGACCACCGGTCGCATCTGATAATTTGATAACATACTGATGTATTCCTGTTTCTTGAGACCCCAAGAGTTCTTTCATCTATGAAATGGAGATAGGAGACCCTTACAGACTATGAAGTCTCTTCACCTCTGATGTCATGTGACAATTTAATTCCAGTATAGTTAAGGGAGCAGTTCCCATTCTTTCCCCTCTCTCTCAGAGTTGAGAAAACTCGAGAAACCAAAAGGACAGTTCCTGCCAAAATTCAACTTCAAACTAGTATTGTCCAGGCTCCAATTCAGCCAAGTTTTCTCAGTGACTAAAAAACAAACTTGCAATCCATCAGAACCATGCTGAAATGAGGCCATGTATGTCAGCAAGAGTAGGAAAGCCTATGAAAGATCATTAGTGTTGAAGAAGCTTCCATCTGATGGACATCAGTAGTGATGCCTTCCAACCATAGGAAGGTGTCTGTTCAAGACAAAAAAAGTGAGGTGTAATCTTTTATTTTTGAAAGAGCCAAGAGTCTCACTGAGAAGACAGACTTTCTTCATGGCACTCATGCATGCTGTCGGTGGAGATGTCTAAGTGAAGAGCCAGTGTGTGCTGCAGAACAGAGAAAAGGCAAGCTGTCATGGCCAGGTGGGAAAGACAAAGCCAATGACCAGTGGGGATGACAGGAGGCTGGAAAGCCTGGAGTGAGCAGGTGGGATGCCCAGGCCTGGGAGCATAGCAGGGGCTCAAAGGAGGGGCATGGCCAAGCATAGGAAACTAGAATAGTCACAGAAGACATCAAATCCCAGCCCAACAACTCCAAACCATGGGTTTTTCGAGTAGACTGGCTCCAAAACCAATAAGGATGCAGGGTGCACTCAGTAATATTGAGACCTCGCTTGGGTCAGAGTACCACTATTGCTTTTCAGAGACTGCACTTCCAAGCCTTCCACCTCCACACGCCTTCAGAACGCAGCTGCTAATTCCACACAACCCTCCATACCAGGACCTGCACTGTAACATGACAATGCTGCAGAACTGAGTAGAACTGATGGTTTGGGGTTAAATTCTACTTCTCGGGTTCACATTTAAGAACCCTGGGTATAACCAGAAAACTGCAGGAAGGTTTATGGAGCCATGGCAGCATAAAAACCCAACATCTAATACTTTCTTATAGAACAAAGCCTATTGAGTTAAATAGATTTTCAAATATTCTACTAAACTGTGAGGAACAGGAAACCAGGCTGTAGTCATTTCTCTTATCTAGAATTGTTTCTTTCTAGGTAGAGAGACTGATTAGCTCTAACTTCATTTTTAAAACAAAATTAATATATTTTAAATCATTTTTGAAACAGAAATGCTACAAAGAGTGTCTGTATATAATTTTCTCAGCTTTCTGCAATATTAACATATTATATAACCATCATACAGAACTCATACTTGCCATCATTACTGGGATGTAGATTATATTCATATTTCTCTAAATTTCATTTTGACTCTTAAATATCATTGTTTGAGATTTCAAACACCTGAATCTCTGGTGACCAGGAGGATTATGGGTCTAAGCCCAGCCTGAGCTGCACAGAGATCCTGTCTCAAAAACTTAATCAAAATATCTAGAAGAAAAGTGTTCTGACTGTAGATACTCACACGTAAATGCCAAATAAAGAGGTGGAGAGTGGAGAGATAGCTCAACACTAAACAGTGTGTACTGTGCTTACAGAGACTCTAGGTTCAGTTACCAGAACCTGTATAGGGAGCTCACAACTGCCTGTAACTCCAGCTCCAGCAGATCTGGCACTTTCTGACGCTGCAGGCACCTTTGCCTATGTGTATACATGGGGTATGCACACACACACACACACACACACACACACACACACACAAGTGAATAAATCTTTAAAAAAAGGCGACTTTATGGCTTAATTCATTAATGTCATGATAATTACTATTTTTAAAAGGTTAGTAACAGTGTTGAAAACAGCTTTTCCAGAATATTATTTTCTGTTGGCAAATGAATAGAAAATTATGGATACTCATCAGTTCTGCTTTCCACACTTATTCTGAATAAAAATGTAAGGTCTTTTGTAGTGATATTTCATTTGTATTTAATAAATAAAGTTTGCCTGAAGTTCAGAAAGTGAAACACCAACAATGATCAGCCTTACAGACCAGGCAGTGATGGCACACACCTTTAATCCTAGTAGCCACACTAGTTTGTCATAGAAACCAGGCGGTAGTGGTGCACGCCCTTAATCCCAGCCCTAGAGACTGGAGGAGACAGCTCTCAGTCACAATCTCATTCTGAGATTCCTGGAGGAAGGATCACCATTTCAGACTGAGGTAGAGGTAAGAGCCAGTGGCTGGCTGTTTTGCTTTTCTGACCTTCAGGTTGAACCCCAATTTTTGTCTCTAGGTTTTTATTAATCATGTTATAGTCTTTTGCTTGCAATTTTAGATGTGTATGTCTAATTTTAATAGGAACTTGGTATTGAACCTGGGGCTTGCGTACGCTAAAGATGTACCCTACCATTTACCCATCCCTCCTGTGCCTCATAGAACTTCAAGGGGCCATCTTTGAGCATTTACCCTCAGAAAATATTCAGAAGAGAAAGATGACAGTCAAGACTTTCAGACTGGGAACTAACAGATGGAACTGTAGCTCCTAAGGACTAAGCTGGCTATAACCATGAGATGAGAATGAGGAAAGTTTTTTTTCATTTTATTTTTTATTATTATTATTAAAAATTTCTACCTCCTCCCCTCCTCCCAATTCCCTCCCC
>LOEQ01002858.1:37686-76598 GCA_001685075.1 Bramus lutescens | reverse complement strand
TCAGCAGATGGGGGAGGGAGTGGGCATGGCTTGTCTCTTAAAGAGACAGAAAACTATTACAGTATCTACATGAGATAACTGTGGGGGACAGAGCAGGGGACACAGTGGTGACCGAACTAGAGGCAGGGACTACACACACTGAGGGTGAGAGTCAAGTTTGAAATAAACTATTTTATCTTTTGAAAGGGGAGAATCTGTAAGTACTCAGAGGAGCCAAAAAGACCTGGTAAGGGAACCCTGACCTGGCTGGTAGCAAAACTGGCTAGGTGGAAAGAAGGTGGCCTTAGACATCACACATTTCCTCTGGTTCTGTGTTTTCTGTGTTTTCGGAGCACCACCTGGTCAGCCATTGCTTTGAAACAAATGGCTTGGAACTCAGCACCTTAACACAATGTTCATTTTACCACCGCTGCAGCTTAAGCAGTATTCAGTGGGAACAGGGGTTTCTGCTCCAATGGGCACCTGCTAGGCAACTTGAAGCCAGGATTAACATCGACTACAGGGTCCTCCACTCTGATGTCTGGTGCTGTTGGGCTTTTGGTTGGAATTAGCACCCCAGCCTCTTTCCCTGATCTTGACATATAAGCTCCATGCTTCTCAAAATTGGTAGCTCGGTCGCCAAGGATAGGACCACAGGGGCCTCTGCATCCTTTCTCTGACCTTGCTTCCAGAATCACTTGGTAAGACTTCCACACATTCTATTGGTTGAAGCATAGCTTGGTTCCCAGGGTGGGAAATTACTCTAGCTCTTTATAGGGTGTTAGGTATCTAGACTGACAGGTAGCCCTGTTACTACAGTCTGCCACACCTTGTGTGCTTTCTAAACAGTGTATAGTTGCTAAAGAAAGCTTGATGCAAGGAATTTGCAATAAGCAAAGCATTTTTGATGCCCCCAAATGCACTGAGGCACACTTCCCTCTCCAAGAATACACAGTTACAAATCCACAAGCCAGTGAGTGCCTAAGAGGCCAGTGAAAGTGACCAGCAGGGACAGACAAATAAGCTGAGCAGAAAGTAGGCTCTGAAGATGTCTGAACTGGAGGATAGAGTGAGACCCAGAGAGCACTGGCAGGGTGGGGGGATGCTTCAATCTTCACACTTGATATGCAAGTACGAGGACCTTGGTAAGAGCCAGATGTGGCAATGTGTGTCTGTGATTTAGTGATAGCAGAGCTAGGATGTAGATGAGGAAGATCCCTGGAACCCGCTGATAAACTAGCCTCCTCAGACCAGTGAGCTCCAGGCTCAGTGAGAGGTCTTGTCACCCTAAATAAGGTAGAGAGTAGTTGAGAAAAACACCTTTTATCAATTGCTGGCCACTACACGCCCATGAAGACATATGCCTGAAATGCATCCACTGGAACACACACACACACACACACACACACACGGCACTGTCAGACCCAACTGAAAGAAAGGATCAAAGAACATGGGGCTTTCATAAAGTCAAAGGGTACCCCACATCACTGGAGCGAAGACAATAGTAGAAATATGGGTGTGTTTTGCTTGGTTTGTTTTTTTACAGTCAGAGAGGGGTTCATAGAAAGAAGGGAATATAAACTCTGAGTAGCAGGAATTCACTGAAAGATTGCAGGAGAACAAAATGATTTGTGTGCAGAAAGTTTTGAACCAGGATCACTATGGTCACAGCTGAGCATTGAGTAGTCAGCATGTTGTCATTCAACTTTACAGCTCTTGCTAAACGCAGCCAGAGATGGTGAATCAAAAGGTTTTACAGTGTGAAAATTGGTAGGGATACTTTGGCATAATTACTATTCTAATTCAAATTTATGACATTTCTACAAAGTGTTAAAACATTTACCATTTCAACTTAATAAAGCATGTATACATACATCTTACATTTACCTGTGTAAATATGTACATAAACTATACATGTATACATAAATACACAGAGAGTTTATATATGTATTCCAACTATAGCCATAGTGTTCTTGACTGGTTTAATGGGTAGTAAATGTTTATTTTGGCTCTTTGTGTGTTTTAAGTATTGTGCAAATATTGATTTAGTGACTGAGTAAAAAGTTTCTTCTAAGGTCCACCCTCAAACAACACACCCCCAGGAAGACTAATCATGTATGTGACCCATGCTCTCCCTCCCAGCATCCCAGAGCAGAGTTTATGTCCACTGCTTCAAACCCCTTTGGATCTGCCCACATGCCTCTTGCCTCTTGCTGTGGAGCCTTGCTCAGAATCCCTTAGCCACTTCTTCCCAAAGAACACAGGCCTCCAGAGTAGGCTGTACCTCTGATTCAGCACCAGGAGTAGAGTTGGCGTTAACTAGTTATTGAATTGAAATGGATTCAGAGTGCACTGGAAACCACATAGGACATTGTTGTACCTTCATTTCTGTTACTGTGATAAAATGCTCTGACACAGAGCAGTGCAGGGAAGGAAGGGGTTATTTGGGTCCCAATTCCAGATCACAGCCCATTAATTCAGGGCAGGCAAGGCAAGAACTTAAAGAGTCACATCCATAGTCAACGGCAGGGACAATAAATGAATAAATCCTTGCTTGCTTGCCCTTAGCTACCTTTTCCTCCTCTTTTATTGTTCAGAACATCTTGCCTAGGGAATGTTACTGCCCATGATAGGCTGGATCAATTAACAATCAAGACAATCTATTTTAGGCTAATTATTAAGATTTTCTTCCAGGTGATTCTAGGTTGTGTCAAGTTGACAATTAAAATTAGACATAATTTTATTATTATGCACAGACATATTAGACATAATTTTATTATGTACAGACATACTATCAATTAACACAGACATAAGTTATTTAGCCAACAAGATTCTGCAATAAAGCAGCATGGGCTATTTTCCAGTGTCCTATGATTATTTATTTTAAATGAAGACAATACAAGCTGTAGTATCTGCAATGCCACTTATGCCTTCCAAGATCTCTGGGAGGACAGCAGTTCCTGTCAGCTGCAGCTGGGCTCTGATGTGAGGCAATCCCTACCTTACAGAATTATTACAGTCAATGCATGGTGCTTAGGGGCCTAGCACTGGGTAAGGAAACGGCCATTGCTTTATTGTTCTCCGTGATATGTTCAGAGTCTAAGGGTTCAACATAGGATTATCTGACCTTTTTGGCCTCATCTCTTATGTTCTTACCAGGCCATAATCACCAGTATGAAAAGAAACCATCTTTCTTTTTGTCTAAAGATTTTGAGTGCTGGTCTACCCTTGAAGCCAAAAAGAGGTAGACAGCCTCAGGATCCTCTGTGATTTCAAATCCAGTAATTCAGTCACTTCTCGACTGACCCCGAACACCATTATGGTCCACAAAATACAATTAGACATTTTGAAAACTGAAGATTGTTATCATATATTTAGCATCTTTGAGCCCACAAACTTTCCAGTAAAAGATGCCAGAACTGTATGGCCATTATCCCAATAATAACAGCATCCATTTACCCAATGCAGACTCTGAGATCTACCAGGTAACCTGCATGAGGTAGTACTGTTCAGTTATCACAAACCACCAGAGGTGTATGCTAGCATGTTCATTATTTCTCTGCATTCATTCTTTCTCGGTAATATCAAATCATGCCCAGTTTTTGAGCTAGTACATGTAGAGTAAGTCCTGGCTGGTCACAAATATCTCCCATCTCTTATTGTCCTTGTTCACTTCATGTTTAGGTAGTTATATTGAAGAGACTTACGGAGGTAGCTTCTGACATTCCTAGGAGACACAACCTCTTAGCAAATTTCCTAATCCCTGATGTGGGATGTCCCTCTGTATGCTGTGATTACCATTAATGAATAAAGAAACTGCTTTGGACCTATAGAAGGGCATAACTTAGCTACGTGGGGAAAACTAAGCTGAATGCTGGGAGGAAGAAAGGCAGAGTCAGAGAAGCCATGGAGCCGCCAAAGACAGACATGCTGAAACTTTGCTGGTAGGCCATGACCTCATGGTGATGCACAGATTAATGGAGATGGGTTAAATTAAGGTGTAAGAGTTATCCAATAAGAAGCTAGAGCTACTGGACCAAGCAGCGATTTAAATAATACAGTTTCTGTGTGATTATTTCAGGGCTGAGCAGCTGGGAACCAAACAAGCAGTCCCCTGCAACAAATCCCCTGGCTCTTATACTCTTTCAGCCCCTTCTTCAGCAATGTTCTCCATGCCTTAGGCACAGAAGTTGCTTTGTAGATGTATCATTGGGACTGGGCTCCACAACTTTGCTTCTATGATTTGATTCTCTGTGACAGTCTCTGTTGCAAAGAGAAATTTCCTTGGATGAGGGGTAAGGACTACATTTATCTGTGGGTATAAAGACAAATACTTAGAATGTAGCTAGGGATTATGCTGATTTAGTAAGGTAGGTGCTTCTTTTCCTCCAGAATCCATGATATCACTAGCTCTGGGTGCTGGCACCATAGCCTATAAAATACTAACTATACCCTAGTTAATGCTGGTAGTCAACCTGACATGGCCTAGAGTCATTGAGAAAGGAGTTGCCTAGATCAGACTGTCTGTGAGCATGTCTGTGGGGGCGGGGGTATTTTAATTGTTAACCGATGTAGGAGGGCCCAGTGTATTGAGCACCACACCATCCCTAGGAACATGGTGTTGAGCTGTATAAGGAATCTTATACATAGATGAGCATGAGGCTGAGTGAGTCAGCAAACAGCATTGCTCTATGGATTATGATTCGAGTTCCTGCCCTGACTTCCCCTGGTATTGAACTGTGACCTGGAAGTATAAGACAAATCAACCATTTCCTCTCCTAAATTGCTTTGTGTCATGATGTTCATCACAACAGACTAAAACTAGAGCAACCCATATTTAAAGTAATAAACCCATATCTTCCCATTCTAGCTAAGCGAACCCTGGAATGCCCTCATAGACATGCCCAGAGTTTTGGCTCCCAGATGCATCTAGATCCCATCATTTGGCAATTAATATGGACTATTACACAATGGGGCTAAGAGTAGGCTGGGAAAGGTTCTCATACCACCGGGACTGTTCATTCATCTACCTTCTATTAGAATGAAAGGAGCCATCAGGAAGCCAGAAGCCCTACTCTGGTCTGTATAGTTAATCTTGGCTGTCAAGTTCATTGGATCTGCAATCAACTAAGGGAATCTTTGTGGAATTTTCCAGAAGGGTTAACTGAGAAGACTCTCCTTGGGGTGGGAAGCACTTTCCACAAATATCAGCCTGGGGCATAATTTCCATGTAGTTGGCGCTGGGGAGCAGGGGGAGGGGGGTCAGAACATCTTACCTACCCATTGATTGAGCTTGTCTGTTCTGTTGCTATAGTCACTGACTGGCCTTTGATGATAGCAGAACCCAGGTTCCTCAACCTTCCAATGTGAACTGAAAACCGAAAGCTCTCCAAGAATCTTCTAGTCCTTCAGTGCCAGAATAAGGCTGTTAAAGAATCCAGCTTTCTGAAGTAAATACCTACCAGGTTCTCAGCTTTTCCAGCATTTAGACAACCATGGTCAAACTACCAGCACCTACTGTGAAAGCCACTCCAGTAAGTCCCTTTTTGTAACTCATACTCACTCTACCAGTAGTGGAGTGGTAGGAATGGCGAAACCGGGGGTCAGTGGAAAGGCCTGTCTCAAAAAGAAGAGTTCATGGGAAGTTAGAATCTTTCAACCCAAGAAAAAAATACAGTAAGAGGGGACAGTGGAGCACAGGTGTTACAGAATAAGGAAGGGATACTGCCAGGTAAACATATATGTGGGAATTGGGGCAAGAGATGGGGAAATGAA
The DNA here is from genome assembly GCA_001685075.1 of Bramus lutescens. Lineage (NCBI taxonomy): Eukaryota > Metazoa > Chordata > Mammalia > Rodentia > Cricetidae > Bramus > Bramus lutescens. The sequence goes on along the minus strand of LOEQ01002858.1, from coordinate 70,844 downwards.
GGGGTAAGTGTTGGGTTAACCAACACTGGAATATATTTAAAAAAAACTTTATGAAATCTTATTAGTTTATAAGGCTAATAACAAATAATTTTAAAACAAAATAGGAAACAAAAGAGTTTGAATATAGTACCCCACATGGGTGAACAATGTAGTTCCCAGAAGACTCAGGTAATTGAATGAAAATCTCAGTGTCAAGCTCTATGACGTTCTAGTCAGGGAGGCACCCAAAATGGTATAGCAATGGTTGCCCTTGCTCTTGGTTGCCCACTCTAGCTAGATGCTAAGACCCTATCACTGAAGACCTCACGCATGGTGTTGCAGAACACAGTGAAATCAATCTTAACTTTGCTGAGCAGGAAACATCCTCCATGCTGGTGCTGACTAGCTTTCATCATGCTGGACAGTGCTGTGCAGGCTACTGGGGAAAAGAGACATCAATGGTTTTAACCATCGCTGGACTCCACTTGCTGCAATGCCTATCCGCTAGTCTTCCACTCTGCTCTGTTCTAGAGAGCCCTGACTAATCTGGCCATCAGCCTGAACCCTGCTAGCCTGCCTCAATTCTTCTGCAGCCTCTAGAGGAGGAGGAAGCTAGGTGGCAGCCTTCCATTCTGAAGACTTGAACTTGGCCCTGGCACTAGCACACCCAGTGTCACCAAAGGCATAGGTGAGAAAACACATTTAGAATGCACGAGGAACTTAGAGGCCAAGGTCAAGAGCTTTGTCCCTGTCCCCTCTCCTCTCCCTTGCCGCCAGAAGAAACAGGAATGGCAACCATTGGAGAAAAAGCAGTCTGTAGCTAGACTTGGCTGGTGGCTGTGCCAATCCCTCTTTGAGAAGGCTGTGGTCAGATCTGCACTTCTCTTGAAAGCTGAAAATTGGGGGTTTCTCTTTTTGTGCAAGCTGCAGGGCTGTTTCTGCCACCTGCCAACGGCCAGCTGCCAGCCCCTCTGGGAGGGGCAGAGCAGGGGTGGAGTGAAGATGGAGCATCTCTTGCTTTCTCTCTTCTTTTCTTCCAGGAGAGCATTTTGTTCCTTCAGCTGTCAAGGCGCCTTTGTGCAGACAGGTCTCTATTCCCAGGGCAGAAGAAGCAGAAACAAGCAGCAGACACTTGGCGAGCAAGTTTCCGTTGCTTCCTTACCCGTATGCTTTGTTCTCTAGAATCTTGTTTAGATCGCGTCTTTTATCTCTGAAGTGCTCTGAGTTCTTTTCTCCACATTCGTTTTAGCTACAGCTAGGCTACAGAAGAGAAACGGAGAAGAGGAAACACAGGTCAGGGAAGGAAGTGGCAGTCAACAGTTTAAACATAAGAATGAGCATAGTTTCTTTGGTAAGGGCTTAAATAGTGTTTCCTCTAAGGTTCTTGATAAGCAGGGCAGGCAAGGAACCCTAAGGTTACCAGCTGTCATTAGAGGCATCAAGAGGAGTCTAATCAATGTCACATGAACATTTAGGGCCTTTGATGTCACATGCATTAAAATGTTTCAGGCTCTGTTATCATAGCCACGGGGACAAAGGTTAGAGAGAACAGATTTGAAGGACAGTACAGTGCTTGCCTAGCATGCATGAGATCCTAGGTCCGATATCCAGTATTTCTGAGAAAAAAATGTTTGATAAAGAGTATGATGTTGAACTTTGCATTACCCTGTGTCTGCCAATTTAATGAGAACCAACCCAAAAGATTTCTAATCTGCATTCTTGCAAATGCACAACATCTACCATCAACTTGAGCCAGACCACCTGGGACACATAAGCCAAGATGGTATCTGATGATTCATGGCCAGCTCCGGCCCCATCATTATCTTCCCTAAATCCTTTGATCGGACTGTCATCCAGTGTGGTCCTGTCATCCTGCAGGGAGGCACGGTTCAAATAAAACCATCTGGGCTGGGAAGATGACTCAGGTGTCAGGCACTTGCCTCACACACCTGAGGACCTGAGTTTAATCCCCAGAACCCACCCACATCCCCACATGCTTTCTGTTGCTGTGACAAAAGTCCCTGAGCCAATACAACTTGGGGAAGGAGAGGGTTTGTTAGGCTTACCCTAGCAGAGACAGTCCACCTGACAAGAGATGGTGCTGCCAGCAATGGGGTTGACCCCTCCCACACCAATATCAATTAAAACAAAATCATGTACATATTGCCAAGGCCAATCTGATCCAGGCAATTTTCCAGTTAAGGTCCCCTTTTCCCAAGTGACTCTAGGTTTTGTCAAGTTGACAATAAAAGTAAGCCAGTAACCTACTGACAGGTGAGACTCATTGGTGTATGTTGTTTTCAGAGACGGTGAAGAAAGAGAAGCTGACAGATCCCTTGGAGGCTCACAGCCCAGCTATCTTGTCCTACATGGTAAATTCCTAGGCCAATAAGAGACCTTATAGAAGACTCCTGAAGAATAAAAGTGGGTAATTCCTCTAATCACCACCCATAGTTGCATACATGCACCCACAAACACAACATACACACACCATATAGCCCACTACACTACAGTTCTCAAGGTGGTCCTCTGCTGAAGAAAAAAAAAAAACAAAAACAAACAACAGAAAAAGCTGTTCATTCTCCTCCTTGGGCCATAGTTTGGTCAAACTGAGATCTGACTGCCCTTGTAGAATCAGCTGGTTGGATAGTTACAGAGGTATCTGGAGCCTGAGGAAGACAGTCTATAGATTTTGTCTTACTGGTGCTTGAAGGAACATCCCTGTTGTGGTCACTGGAAGATATTCCATGAGATCTGACTTTGCCTCACCTTTTCAATCCATTTTGAATATTTAATTTTGCAACTTAAAAAAATTCATGAACCTGTCTAGTTATTTCTAGAACAAGGTAGGCTAAAATAAGTATGCTTATTAAAAGACTAGAGCGAGCCTACTAATTCCTCAAGAGAAGTTCCTAACTACTCTGGCACTAAGATCTTTTTAAAACCAATGAGAGTGATATTTAGAGGACATTCATGTTATGACAGGAAGGTCATCAAGGATAACTCTCTTAACATGTACAGATGCTGTACTCCTATGCCTTTTTTCTTCCTGGAAATGAAATAAATCTGATAAATTTTAAGGTCCTGGAAAAAAATGTACAAAGCTCACCCACTGCAAACTATATAAATAAATCAGGGTATTTCAGATAACTTGCAACAGTAAATGAGTTAGTTTTTCTTATCAAGTTGAGTAGATCTGAGTTGCTTGGGTACACATCTTTGGGAGAGTCAGGGTTGTTTCAAAAAAGGTTTAACTGAAAAGGGAAGAGCCACCCTGCATGTTGGCAGAGCCATCCAGGGGCTGGGAACTAAGACTGAACGCAAAAGAGGAAAGGAGGCCGTGAGCAGAGCACCAGCCTTGCTCTGTCTCTGCTTCCTGGCTGCTGATGCACTCCTGAACCATTCCTGCCCCATCATCAGGAACATGTCGTCAAGCCACGGGTCAGAAGAAAGCCTTCTCCCTTCAGTTGCTTTTGGTCGGGTGTGTTGTTACAGCAATGAGAAACGGAGCTAAAGCAATCTACGACTCACACAGCAATGCAGAGAAATCCTGTTATCGCAAAGCCTGGTGAAATAGACACCCCTAAATGACTACTTGAAAAGCTCTGCTGACAAAAGGCTGTGTGTGAGCCAAGTCTGGCTGAGCCCCTGTCCTGTCAGAAGTTGAGACAAAGGCTTTCTCTGTTGGTGGCGATATCTGGACGAGTGGGACAGATGCGTTGGAGCTGCTGGATTGCTCTGTGTCTGGCACTGGGGATTTGATACTGGGCGTGATGGTTAGCCTTAAGAGTCACCTTAATACAATCTAGACCCACTTGGGAAAAGGTTCTGGATGGGCAACTGTCCAGATTAGTTTGGACTGTGGGACATGCCAATGAGGAACTTCTGTTAATTTGACTAATTGAGAGAGGAAGACCAACCTTGAAAGTGGGGTAACTGAGGCAAGAAGACCCCATAAATGTGGGTGACGCCATCTCAAGGGCTAAACCCGGAACTGAATGAGGAGGGCCAGCTGGGCACTAGAATGCACACGTTCATTCTCTGCCCCTGACTCTGCATCTAATTAGTGACCTCAAGTCCCAAGGCTTTGCCTTCTCCACAGTGATGCAAGTGTGAGCTAAAGCAAGCCTTCTTCCCAACCCCCAACAAAAACTGCCTTTGTCATTGTAATTTACCACAGAAACAGAAGAGAAATCAGGGTACCTAGCCGAATTTACCTTATAAAAACTAAGCAGCTTGAGCGTTTGTCATTTGGGTACTTATGATATGTGGTGGTTCAATAAAACCTTTTCTAAAACCGAAAATGAGGAATACATTAAAGATGTGGCTCAGTCTTGGTACTGACCATAAATCTGTTTCAAATGCCAACTTCAGTTTGCAAAAGGCTGGATAGCCAAGGCTATTGATTTATGTATTTAGTTAGTAAGCTGGATATAACTTTAGACGAGAAATCATGTCCTGGATGGCTGTGAATTTGTTGTATAGCCAAAGACGCCCTTGAACTTCTGACACTTCTACCTTTGTCTCCTAAGTGATGGGTTTCCAGGTCTAGACAACTATGGTCGGTCTGTTGATACAAACCTAGGCTTCACATTGGCTAAGAAAGCATCCTAAATGACTGAGCTACATCCTGGTTTCCAAAGCTCACTTTAAACTGAGACTAGAGAGATGGCTCCACAGTTAGAGATTCATGTTCTTCCAAATGACCCAAATTTAGTGTCCAGTACCAACATTGGTGGTGGCTCACAACTGAACAGCATGCACATGGCATGTACACACACGCACACACACAAACACATGGAGGAAAGTAAATGAAAAAATCAATTGTGTTTCCCAATACTGCACATCACCAATGATCATAACACTAACGATTGCTCCCAAATATTTCACTGTGATGTCAGTATTGTATATGAGATGTGCTATTCCACTTAATTCCTATTTTTAAATATAGGACTCTCCTTTTTGCCTCTCCAAAGCCTTTGCACAAAATCCCCTGTACATTCCCATCCTACAAATTATAGATCTATTATTTCCTTAGAAAGGAAAGAACTATTGATTCAAATGTGGCCCTAAGCTATAGACAATGTCACTAAAGACAATTTCCCCCAGACTCACAGATGTCTCCACCTAATGCAGTCACCCCCAGAGGAATTCTTCTGGCCTAGTTATATTCCCCAAGGGTGGGAGGATGGGGAAGGGGTAGGGAGAGTCTGCACAGAATATGCTGACACTGCACTAACTACAGAGCAGGCACTCCATAATAATACCTTTGGCTAACACAGAAAATGATTGTGTTCCAAGGATGGGCCATAATGAGAGAGGAGGGGACTGAGAGCTACAGGAGGCACTGTTTTCAATCTCACAACACATCTGGGGGCAGGGCCAGGTGTGTGCTTGTTTTCAAAATAACACATATTTCTACGCTGTCTCTGCCCATGGCTTCTGAGGAGAGGATAAAATTGGAAAGGTCGGAAGAGCCAACCAGATTTAATAATCTCTTGTCTCCCTACAAAGAGTGGCAAGGCCAATATAAATACGTATGGGACATATTTTGGTCAACAACCAATTGGTCATGAAGGGTTTATCAACACCTCCACTGAGAGCCTATGCTAAATTATGCTATCACCTTGACAATATCTAGAATCCCTAGGAAAGGTAAACTTTCCTATTAGATTAATTGAGGTGGGAGACTCATCTTAAATGTGAGTTCTACCACCCCATGGGCTGGAGTCCAGAATGAATAAAAAGGAGAAAGGGAGTTGGCCCCTAGCATTCATCTCCCTCTGCTTCCTGATTGCAGAAGTCACGTGACCAGCTGCCTCCTGATCCATCGCCATGCCTGCCCTGTTTGAAGCCACACTCTCTCCACATGATGGGAAGGCAGCGTCCCCATAGTAACCCATTCTTCCCTTCAACTGCTTCTCCTTTTTTAGGGCTTAAGAATGCATGACAGCATGTTAAAGATTGCTTCTTGTTAGGTATTTGACCACAGCAATGAGAAAAATGATATGAGCCCTCATGTTTGGACAAATAATGGGATCTCTTTTGCCTCACTCTCTGTGTCTGTAGAATGGGAATAAGTTATAGCACTGTTCCTGGCAAACATATGCATACATATGTAACAATTTAACAGATGTCGATAGGCAAGTTTCTGCACATCTGGGTCAGAGTAGGTCTTACCTCCCTCTCCAACTCCAAGATCCCCTCTGGCTCTGATAAGAAATTAAAAAGCTCACTCAGCCACCCTGAACAAACATGAAACCCAACCCTTTACACACTTCCTGGAGACAAGAGCCATTCAGTCTAAAGAAAGAGCTCAAAGTCGGAAGGCATCCTTCTGTAATCCCTTACAGAACAGTGACACTTGGCTGATTTGTCAAAACCCTTCTACATACATATCCAACTGCCTTCTTTTAATGAATGTCAGTCTTTTAGAATCAATGACGCTGACATTACTCTGCAGAGCGAAGACTGACGGTCGAGCTTACAAATTCCCTGACGCCTATATTAGCAAGAAGGCAAGATGAGTTTTCTGCTCACTGGTCTTGTCCTGCTGTCAAATTCTGGGGGACTTGAAGTACAAGTCCCCCAGAATATATTCGCTTCAAATTAAATTATCTCCCTTTTTGCCAGCCAGAAATAAATTTTTAGAAGAATATTATCAACTAAGTGGATCAGAAAATGTGAGTTTAAGTCTTGCTTCCTGGGTGAAAAAATATTAAAATGAGTGACATTCCCCAGACACACGATGTGTTTCAAAGGGTCATCCGCTACATCTGTGAAGAATGTCGTTACAAGGACCTTCAAGTCCAAAGAGGAGAGAAACGTGCAGAGAGTCGAATTTCCTTCCAGAAAGAGACAGCAGCTGCCCTTTGCTTCTAGCAGAACCTTGGTGGTTTGCCCCGCCTTGGTTTGCCTTCTCGTCTAGGATACTTTTCAACCACCAACAATGCTGGCATCATTGCACCACATAGCGTATTCTTTGATATACAACAAAACAAAACTTTCAGTTTACTGGTTTGTGCAGAATCTGTTTCCAAATAAATTCCAACTTTAAAAACCATTTCTGTGCCAGTGAGATGGCTCAGTGGTTAAAACAATTTGTTGTGCCAACCTGAGAACTTGAGGGGACTTGATCCCCAGGTCCTGTGGCAGAAGAAGACAGTAAACTTCCAAAATTTGTCTTCTTCCCCACACACATGCACTGTGACACATACACACTCAGCCTCCACACACAATAAAGAATTTGTTTGAATCCTAACTTTTCCCCTAACTTTTGTATCACACTTACGGTGCCTATCCTTAGCCTATCCCTCCTAAGTGGGGATGATCACATCCCATTTCATTGACACTCACTTTGAGTTCCTTCCAAACATATGCCTAGATATTAAAAAACAAAACACAACAACAAAACCTTTGAACAGCATGGAGGTAGCTTAATTAGTAGAAAGAAAGGTTGTTTTACATAAAGGAAGCCCACCCTAAGTTCAATCCCCAGCACTGCAGAAACCTGAAATAATGGTGCACACCTTTACTCGCAGGACACTAGGAGGCAGGATGTGCAGTATGTAAAGTTATCATTGACTTACATAGCAAGCTTGAGGCCAGCCTTGGCTAGATGAGACACTGTCTCAAAAAGAAAGGAAGTATCTTGTGACTCAAAGCCTGTAGTCAGTGGTGGTGGTAATCCTGGAACCTAGTCCCTGACACCCTTCGCGTGAAGCTGCAGTCACCTGCAGCTGTAATTGCTGCCTTACCATCAGCCTTACTACAAAGCCTGCCTCAGGGAAGCCCAGACCAAGGGTCAGCATGCTTTTTCTATAAAGGTAGAGGTAATAAATATTTTAGGCCTTGTGAGTTATTTTGTCTTTCTAATAAATACCCAGCTCTATAATCTACCATGACCAATGAGCCTACATATTCAGAATATTTGTTTAACTATGCAAAGATGTGTTACATTAGTTTAACTATGTAAAGATGTGTTATGTTTGTTTAATCATATAAAGATGTATTGTTGTTTTGCCTTGCCTGCCTAAGGCACCTAACTGGTCCAATAATAAACTGAATGGCCAATAGCTAGGCAGGAAGTATAGGTGAGAGTTATAGGTGGGGCAGAGAGAGGTAGGAGGTGGAAGAATCTAGGCTCAACAGATACAGAGGAAGACAAAGAAAAAGAGACGGTAGGGAGACACCAGGGTCCAGACAGACAGACTCAGAGGAAGCAAGAAAGTAGGACACACAGAATGAAGGAAAGGTAAAAAAGAATCCCTGAGACAAAACATAGATGAACAGAAACAGGTTAAATTAAGTTAAAAGAGCTGGTGAGACAAGCCTAAGCTGAGGCCAAGCATTCATAATTAATAATAAGTCTCCGTGTCTTTATTTGGAAAATTGTTGGTGGCCCAAGGAAAATTCCAACTACATCTACAAATGGGTGTGGCTGTAATTTTATAAAGCAAGCATTAGGATAGATTTGGGAATGTAAGACACTGTGTTTACCTTTGACCTAGATCCCACTTGCCATTTGTATCTTGGTTACATTCATAAAACCTATATTGGCAACATGTCTTCTTATCTCCTGGATTAAGTGTAGATTTGACAAAGTACAGAGCTGCCCTGCCCACATTTTCAGCCATTCCATCATCTGCCTTTACGTCTTTAAGACTACCAGAAGAGTGATGGCATGAAGGAGGGAGGAATATCTCATCTTCAGGGAGTACTGGACACTTTGTTCTCTGGGGTAAGAGCAGTCTGAAGGAAGTCTCAGCTCCACAAATGATGACATGTGTGTCTCCAAGTTTAGAGCAAACTCCAAGCTCCGTGTAATGCTTCCTTCATGTCAAACCTACTTAACTCAGTATCTATGTGGACAGGATGCTACACTAGGGTGCTATTCTAGGAAGTTAAATTCTAGATTAAGATCACCCAAAGTATTTTTCCTTCCCTGGTTAGGAACTAATAAGGAACTTTCCAGTACAAGAAGAATGTGATGGTGTGATTAATCCTAAAAGAGATTTCACCATATTCAAACATGGCCTTGTGGGAAATTCATAGTGGGAAATTCCTGTCTTTAAGCAATCCATGGAGGCAGCCCCTTCATTGCCTAGAGCAGTGCCAGAGGAAACACCTTCCTTTATCCACATATGCTTAGACAGAGTGTTGGCTTCAGCGCCTAGACATGGAGGTGCTGTTTCCAAAACATGGATACTTGGTTCACTAAAGGCCTAACAACCCGAACTCTGTAAATCCCACATGGTCTGAACACCTGGAAATTACAAGCTGAATGTCATGTTCAGGAGATTTCTATTATCTAATACAGTCAAGACCAGCTCACCATTGAAAAATAGGCAGAGGTTTGACCCAGACTATGCTAAAAAAAAAAAAATCAAATAACCTTGGGAAGACAGAATGTCTTCCTCTATCCGCAAACTCATACATTTGAGATTATGCTTCTCTGTAGGGTAATTACTTCTGATGTTATGTAATCTATTATGTGGGAGTCTGTCCCAAGGAGGAGACAAAACTAACCCCTGCACCAGGTCAATAACACAACAGAAAACTTCAACACAACCAAGGAAAATGTGAATGAGTTTGTAAATCCTCTCACTAGAATTTTATTGGGGGAGATTTCATGTCTTATTAAAGACATCAACCTCCTTTCTTGGAGTCATGACTAAAGAAGGCATGGGAAGGTATAAAATGATTGGCATCTCTGTAGCCCACAGAGGAATAGTGAAGCAAAATCCTAGAGAAGCCTCAGGAACTCGAGTCTGCACGCAGGTTTTGGATTTGAATGACTGGCATCACCTGTGGATTTTTATGGAAACCTTAAAAATCTGCACAGTTGAGTTTAGCATGGAAGTAGTATAATTAGGGTTTTTGAGAGATTAGGTACCTGGCCCAACCAACCTGTATGTGGGTCCCAGCTCAGTGCAGTTTCAACTGTGTGACCTCTGACAAGACAAACTGCCTGAGCATTTTAAGGCTCATTTCACAGATGAGGTTTTAATCTAAATGGGAGGCAGATAATCACAGTGCTCACCTAAAGGGTAATTGTGAGAATACAGGGAATAATGAATTAATCAGAAGTACTTGCCCAGTACCTGCAGAATGGTGAACACTTACTCCAGACATCTGGTAGACCTTGTGAAATAGATACAGGCCAGGGTGGAATACTAATATTCCCACCATACCAAAAGTCATCAGGATGCCTCTAGATGCTCCGTTAAGGCATGGTTCCTCTTGGTTTTGTCCTGACTGTAGGTTATATACAGTAATTCAGTCTCTGTGATGGTTAAGACTCACAGGCAACTGGACTAGATTTGAAATCATCTAGAAAATTGCAGAGGCATGCCTGTGGTGTGTCTGTGAGGGCAGTTTCACAGAAGATTAATTGATCATGGAAAATCCAGGCTAAGTATGAGCCACACTATCCCATGTGCTGAGTGAATGGGTAAAATAAACAGTTGTGGGGAGGGGTTAAAAAAAAACAGCTCAGTGTAAGAATTGCTTCTTTCCCCTACCATTGTCCTCCAAGAAGGTGAAGGTTGATAGGCAACCACCACTGGATGCTCTGCCTCACAGAAGCCCCTACCTGGGAAGTAGAAGGTCAAAGACCAGGAGTTCAAGGTCATCCTTAGCTGTGTAGGGTATTAGAGGACAGCCTGGCCTATATGAGCCTCTGTAACAAACAAGCAAGAAGAAAACCAATAAAGAAAAATTTAAGACCTCATCGAAACGATCAACTAGGCAATATAAGAACCGTGAGAGGTCAAAGGAAAATAAACAGAAGACAGGGTGGAGAGTTTCCTCGAAAAAAAAAATAACAGAAACTTTACAAATGTTGCAGGGGAAATTAGCATTCAAAGTAATGACAACAACAACAACAAAAGCAATGGATATTGACTAGGATACACTAAAAAAATGCCACACTATGGTTAGATATGGGCTTCATGGTGAAACGCTTTGCTGCTCAAGCATGAGACCAGGAGGCACAGATTCTAGTGTAAGCTTCCATGTTGACTAGGTCACCACAGCCTGTAATTTCTGTGCCCTCTTCTGGCCTCTGTGAGTATACACACACGTGCAAATGCATGCATGCACACACACACACAGGTACATAAACATAATTTTGAAAATAAATGACTTAGACACTTTAAATCAAAATTTGTCAAAAGAGACAAAGAAGGATGTCATAGAATAATAAAATGGTAATACATTTGTGGGAAGAAATAACAATTATAGATACACATACATTCAATGACAGAGCACTAGAGTACATAAAGGAAAAACTGGCAGAGCTGATGGGAAAAATAGACAGCAACACAATCATAGTGGAAGTTTCTAGTGCCCCCCTTTCAGTAACAGAACTCTAAAATAGAGAACCAAGAAGATTAACAAAGAACTTAACACTGTAGGTCAAATGGGCTTGATAGATATTTACAAACACTTAACTGGACAATCTCAAATGCATGTGGAATATTGTTTTGGGATAGAGTACATACTGTCAGAAAATAAGTTTTAGCAACTTTAATATTGAAATGATATCAAATAAGAGACTAGAAAGATGGCTCAGTAGTTAAGAGCATTTGCTGTTCCTACAGGGGACCTGAGTTTGGCTCCCAGTCCTTCTTGAGGTGGGCCACACCATCTGTAACTCCAGCTCCAAAGGATCTGATGCCCTCTACTGCCTCCACAGGCACCTGCATCTACATGTGCGTGCACATGCCTACAACATTCAAAATTTTAAATAAATTTTGAAAAAATATAACAAGTATGTTTAGTCACTACACTGGACTTAAACTGAAAATGAACTACAGAAAAAAGTTAAATAAATTCACAGAGATATGGAAATTCTTAAAAAATAAACATGGACAACCAAAAGATCAAAGGGGAAATTAGAAACTACGTCATGCAAAACCAACAAAATTAAAGCATTCCAAAGTCCTAAAGATGCAGCCAAACCAGTAATATAAAGTCAATCTGAAGTAATAAACTCTGTCTTTAGTCCTTTTTTGCTGCTCTAACAAAAATCATAAACTGGGTGGATTATAACCAACAGAAATTTCAATACCACAGTTCTAGAGAATGGAATGTCCAGGATCAGGCACTGACACAGACAGAGCTGGTGTCTGGTGCTGTCCCACCTCCCGGCCATAAATGGCTAGTTTGTGGATCAGTTAAAAGGTTTTCCATTCTGTTATCTTTTTCTTAGTGAAGCTAACTAAAGCTTATTTCCTTGATCTTTTTTAAGAGTTCAGTTGATTTTAGTTATTAGTTATTATATTTCTTCTAGATATAATCCAGAATCTTTTATTTATTCTACTAATTTTGGCTTACTGTTTTGTTTTGTTTCTTTTTAGATTTTATTTTAGATTTTTCTTCTTTTTTATGTAAATATTTGCTACAGTTTTAATATTTATGATTTACTTAATGAGATTATCATCATCTTTATAAACAAGCCAGAGAAAGAAAACAGAGGGCAAGAAAATCACTGGTCAATAGCCACTATGAAAATTGATGCAAAAATCCTCAGTAAAAAATTAACAAATTAAATATAGCCTATTGAAAGTATCATATTTCATGACCTAGAAGGATTGGCCTGTGGTATGCAAGAATGGTTTAACACCTACTTGTCAATGGTATACACCACATTAACAAAACACACAGGGTAACATTATGTCACACTAATCAATGAGAAATGGTGTTTGACAACATTTAACATCATTCTATGATCAAAAAAGAAGTCTGGAAACAAGAGAGAAAAGAAAATTGCCTTCCAATAACAAAGATCACATATGAAAAGCCTCCAGGAGATAGACTCAAAAGTGAAAACCAGAGAGGCTCTAAGATGGGGAACCCTGTAGGATGGCTACTTCTGCAGCCTCCAGTCAACATGTCACTAAAGTTCCTATCAAGATCAATGGGAGGAAGAGGGAGCTACCTCAGTCAGAAAGGGAGAAATGAAATTATCCTTGTTAGATGACGGGATCTTCCTAGTGGGAAATCCTACAACTAAAATCATTCAATTTTCAGAAAATGTAATCAATAGACAAAATCACTCATCTTGGTCAGTGAGATGGCTTGGCAGTTAAAGCTGCCTGCTGCCAAGCCTGATGATCTGGGTTTGATCCCTGGGACACTCATGGGAGAAGAGAAGCAGCACCCACAAGTTGTCACCTGTTTCACGCTCACACTGTGAAACATGTCCACTCACACGTAAGTGCACACACAGTAGATTAAGATGGAACAAAAATTTTTCAAATCACTTATCTTTCTACACAACAACAACAAGCAACCTCTAATAGATATAAAAACATAATCATATCTTTAATGGAATCAAAAGAATAATATGTCTGAGAGTATAGTGAGAGTTAGGAAAAAATTCTCATACATGGAAAACTGTAAAATATTGAAAATTCACTTACATTCATTTGGTCTTAGGCATTAGAGAATAAATAAATACAAATAGGAAAGAAGAAGCAAATGTGTGGAAAGATATCTCTCTTCCTTTTCCAAATGGCTGAGACCCATACTCTCTCCTTGGGCCCTAGAAGGACACTTTAGATCTAGGGACTGGGGGAAGTAGGTGTTGAGAAAATGCTCCTGATACTTACAGGTGTCTACACGTTCAACATCATCCACACCAAAAGGCTAACCAATGATATTTTTGCAGGAATAGAAAAAATAATCCCAAAATTGTGCTCATATCCACAAAGGACATACAGTCATAAAAAACAATCTTAAGAAAAAAAAACTGTTGTCTCATACATGCTGACCTCAGAACATAGTAGAAGCTAAAACCCAAACGGTGTGGTGCTTACATAAAAACAAACAGACCAGTAGAACAAGCAAATATCCAGAACTAACCCTTAGCATGTTCAATCAACATATCTTTGACCATGGTGCCAAGAATATTAAAAAGAGAAAGACAATTTCTTTAGAGGATAGTGTTGAGAAAGTAGATATTTGCATGGAAAAGAATGAAATTGAAGCTGAACCCAGACCCCTCTGTAGGATCAGCCTGTGTTCTTAATCATGGAGTCAACACTCCAGTTCCTCTCACTAAACCCAGAACTCACCAATGTGGGGAGAAAGACAGGCCAGTGATACCCTGGGATCCTCCTGTCTCTGACTCCCCAGCACTGAGATTTCAGGAACATTCCCGGCTTTTTGAGTGGGTGCTGGGATCTGAACTCGGGTCCTCGTGCTTGTGTGGCAAGTACTTTACTGACTGAGTCATCTCCCCAACCTTTTGCTCACTTTTAATCACGACCAAAACAAAGCTGACTTCAACTGACTTATACTCCATTCTAACCCTAAAGTGGTATAGATCCCCCTCAGCCACCCCTCTGTGTGTGTGTGTGTGTACATGTGCACACGTTTGTGTTAGAGCCTTTCAGTGTAGTGCGACAGCTCATTTGCGGCTTTCACAGTTCTGAGCACACTGCTCTTGCCTGCTCCCGTTTGTCTCTAAGGCCTCTGTTTACTGGGTATCTTCCTCCACACCACCAAATCTAGTAATCAACTAGAGGTTTGGGGTGAGTCTTCACCTCAAAAAAAATGCTATTTATCCACAGATCCCTCAAGGTCATAGGCAGATAGGTAGAATGCAAGGGGGAATTCTAGCCACCTTGATGGGCCAGAAAAACGGGCATTTGCGAAAAGAACTCTCCCCAGGTGCCCCCAGTCTGCCTGCATTAACTGCTGAGGTTGATCATGGAGTCTGACTGCAAACACTGGGTGTCATTCATCAGAAATAAGCATGACAATAAGGCTAGTGGGGACCAGGCGGAAACACATGGTGGGAGTCCTTTCTTTCTGCTTGATTTCTGGCTATCGGCACAAAGTAACCCTGGGCATCTTCCCACAGCGCTCTTACTTTATTTTCTTGCTACAGTCAGTACTCCAAGTCTATAATTTTTTCCCTTTTCTCGATTTGTAAAACAGCTCAGTCACCAGGGGAGGGGGCAAAAAGCCACAGGGATTCCTAATGGGAGATGCCACTAAAGTCTTAGCTGTGAACAGGAGAAAGCCAAGATGACCTGTCATCGAAATGTCACCGCAAACAACACCGCGCCATTCGAACAAAACAAGGAGGGGTGCGTGCAGACAGCCCGAATGTATTACCGGCTGCATATTTAACTCCGGAACTCACAAGTCTTTGCAAGGAGGTTTAGGGGCTTCTCGCTTGATTAAATAGCCCGCGATGGAAGATGCCCTTGTTCCCTCTGTGGCTGCATACAGATGACAGATATTTGCATGGACCAGGGCATCCAGAGCCCTAAGGGGACTGCACATTTTTAAAGTAATTCTGCCGTTGTTTTTGCATAGTAAATTGGAAGTGTGCGTTCTCTTGGATGCAATTCTTATTAGGAGAGAAGATGGTGCTCTTGGCTACTGATTCTGTTCCTTTAGGGTCACGGGGAATTAGAAACGAGAAAACTCTGTATGATCGAAATGGGGATGTGCAGTAAGGCTAGCAAGTTCCCAACCCACACCGGACTCTGACTCTCAACTGTCATCTCCTTCTCTCCCCAACTTTCTACTATTTATTCAGCCCATTACTGCCACGTGAATGAAGGACTCCATGAGGATTAGGGAGTAACTGAAGTTAAGTTAGTCATGTCACGACTGCATATTAGCAAATGGCACCCCAGGTACCAGAAGAGATGGTGTGGTGCTGTTTGGTGCATTCCATGTACTGCTCTCATCAGGAGTCAGAGGTTGTCCTGCGCACAACAGGGACTAACAGTGCTCCTGGGTCCGGTGGGGCTGCAGACTTAGCCAGGATGGAACATCACAGGATGGAACATCACAGGAGAGCCTGTCCACATTCCCCAGCCAGCCTCCCTTGGATGTTTGTGTGAAAGCTGACACCTGTCAGGATCACAAGGAGAGTAGATAGCCCCATGGGGAATGGTAAGTCAAAGATGTTGTGAAACTCCTCCTCCATGGATGGGACAAGCAACCAGCTATGTGGGGGAAAGACAGGGATTAAGAATCCCTTACCTATGTGCTACAGGAAGTATAGCTGTCAACCTTCAGCACTGAGTAAGTCAGTTAGAAATCTCTCTGTTCCTCTTCAGACTTTATCAATAGGAAGGGGCGTGTGCATAAATGTGTATGTGTACACATGGATGTGGGGGAGGGACGTGTGCATGTGCTTGTATATGTGTGTGTATGCTCATGTGTATGTGTGAGTGTATGTATGTGTTCTGTATGTTCTGTATCTGTGAGTGCATAGACACACACACATACATAGAGAGAGAGAGAGACTAAAGGAGACACTGGGTCTCTCCTATCAGTCTCTGCCTTCTTGTCTTGAGATGGTCTCTCTCACTAAGCCTGAAGTTCATCATTTTGGGTGGCTTCCAGGATCTACCTGTTTCCACTCTGTAATTCTAGGGTCGCAGGCATGTGTGGCCATGCCTGGCTTTTTCATGGCTCCTGAGGATTAGAGTGTACACCCTCTTGTTTACACGACCAAATGCTCTCATCCGGTGAGCCATCTCCAAAGCTCCTGGAACCTGCATGTGTATGAGATTCCCAGATGACCTCCATGCCAGCATCCCAAACAGAGACCCCACAAGCTTCTATTGTTGCTACAAGGGTGGTACCTGGGTCAACCCCTGGTACGTAGCTGGCATTCCAAAGTTGGTGCAGTGAACTGAGTGGGAAGGAAGAAAGGGAAGCCAAAAATCTTCCCAAAAGTGGAAAATCATTCTGACAGAATGAAAAAGGACAAAGGGGCAGAAACCCAAAGCGAAACAGCCAGGAAGCCACATGTGGCTGGTGGAGCTGGGCTGTGGCCCCACCTGCTGGCCAGAATTGCAGACAGTCCTCCTTCTCTATGACCTTCATGCTCAGTTCTCTGTGCTCCCACTGCATGCACTGCTGGTATCTTGGGCAGCAAGGGTGGTGAGCCCTGGTTATCTCTTGCATACAGAGCCATCAAGACACCTGGAAGCAGGAGCAAATGGACCCGGGTCAAATTCTTACTATATCTTTAAAACATTGACCTGCTTGTGGTTGTTAGGAGGTTCAGGGCAACTTCTAATTATCAGCCTCCTGGGGTGGAATATGCCAAGAACTCAACTTTTCTAGCATAAGAAGAGTCACTCAGGCCAAATACCAAGGGAGTATGAGCCACTTTCTGGAGAGATTAAAAACTGAACTAAAATTATCAACCCCAAACCCTGCTCTGCTCACCAGTGTCCCCCACTCTGGTTGCAGGAAAGAGAACATGGCAGCCATGTAAAACCTTCAAACTATGAGATGGGTATGCAGAGAGGAGCGTACATCTATGTAGAAATCTCCAGGCCGTCCTTGTTCTAAGAAAAATCACTGGTTACAGAGATGGTTCAGTGGCTAAGAAGGAGTACAGTTTCTGCAGAAGACCCAAGTTCAGTTCCCAGCACCCACATCAAGTAGTCCACACCCAGCTTCAGTGGATCTGCTGCCCTCTTCTGGTCTCCATGGGTACTTGCACTCATGTGACCTAATTAAAGATAAAAAATAAAGAAGTAAAGGATACGGCGATCAGATTAGTCCAAAGATCTCCCTGTTTTTAAGCTCAATCGCTTAAAAACTATTTTAAGCTGAGCCATAGTAATGAAGGAAAGTTTTTTAAACTAATCCCTCCGATGAGATACACTGTGCCATCACCTGTTCTTATGGGAGAAAACTAAGATCTGTGAAGTTGGGCAACATGCCAAGGATGACATAGGCAATAAATAATTAAAGAAGATGACGTACAAAATACAGAACCCAAGTGTAGGGAGGTGTGACTACAGGCCAGTCATCTTACTCACTGGTTACACTACATCTCTCTTATGTCTGTTGCGGGGAGAGGAGAAAGAGCTGTGGCTGTCCTGGAACTCACTATATAGACCACCTACTCCAGCCTCTGGAGTGCTGGGATTAAAGACCTGCTCCACTTCACCCTGCAAATATTTTAAATTTAAAGAGTTACTTAGCAAATGCATCTCAGTGATAGAGGGGAAGAAAATACTCTTTAAAAAACATTTTAAATTATTTGTTTATTTATTATATTTTATTTATTTGTATGAGTGTCCTGTGTGTATGTCTGTACACTGTGTGTGTGCCTGGTAACCACAGAAGTCAGAAGAGGGCATCAGATACCCTGAAACTGGAGTTATAGACGGTTGTAAGCTGCCATGTGGGAGCTGGGAACTGGGTTCTCTGGGAGAGCAGCCAGAGTTCTTTGCTTCTGAGCATCTCTCCAGCCCTGACGCTCCCCTTAAAAAGGAAAATGTGTCATTTTCTTTTCCTCTCATAGTCTACGGAGTGGCCACTGATTGGAGAGGAGAAATCATCTCTAAATTCAGCAGGAGGGCTGGAGAGATGGCTCAGTGTTAAGGGCACTCACTGCCCTGACAGAGAACCAGAATTCAGATCCAAGTAACTACACTGGGCAGCTTACAACTGCCTGTAACTCCAGCTCCAGGGGATCAAATCCCCTCTCCTGGCTTCCACAGTTACCTACACTGGCGTGCTCACATGTTGTGTGTGTGTGTGTGTGTGTGTGCATACACATACACATACATGCACCCCCCACCACACACACATAAATAGATAGAAAATAACTCCTCAAGAAATAAAATAAACCTGAGGAAGATGAGCTAGTGCTTCTCATTTTGCCCTGGGTGTTTGACCCAGACCAATAAGGAGAATAACACCATGTGAAGTAGAATCCCCAGGCCTTCTGCCAGCCACGGTTGTCAGACCACTGTGAAAAAAGAGCCTCCATTTTGTGACTTGGTTGAAGAACGTGCGCGTGCACACACGCATGCACACACACATGCACTGTAGCTTCAGAATTAAAAATAAAATTTGGGAGGCTAGGGAAATGGTTCAGTAGTTAAGAGTACTGCCTGGTCTGCCAGAGGACCGGGGTTCAATTCCCAGCAACCACATGCAGCTCACAACTGTTTGTAACTCCAGTTCTGGGGATCCAACACTTGCCTCTCTCCTCCATGGGCACCAGGCACACATGAGGTACACAGATATGTGTATATTGAAAACACCCACAAGCATCCAATAGTACAGTGATAACTACAAACAATATAAAACTTGCAGTACAATTTGCAATGCATAACACTGCATTATGATCCAGGCCCCCAAAATAAGGATTGCATTTTCTTATTCATATATACCACCCACTCCAGAGTCCCCTGGGAAAAGAACTGTTGAAATATTAAGATATGTCAGAAGCCAGTTTCCAATCACAACTCACTATCACATAATTTTTTTCAGACACTGTCTCTTCATTTCCTGATCTTGACTCCAGACATTGTTTTACAAAGATTTCTGCCTCTGCCCCACCCCAATTTTGAAAAATCCCTTTTGTTATGAGTCTTAAGTGTCCTTCAATGTTACTTGTGTTCAATTCCAACTAGGAAGGCCTAGGCACATAGTAGGCTAAAACATCAAAAGCAAACTCATATTTATGCAAATATAAATTAAAATCCTCTTTGCTTTATTAGACTTTCGTTCCTAAAAACATATACATAATTCATGATAGGGGATAAAGGGAGATTATTAGCCGTAGGGTTGTGGACCAACTTTTTAATACTGAAGACAGAGTGTGGTGAAAGCTGATTTTTTTTAACTTTTTATTTTCTAATGAGTCAAAAGAACAAGACAAATTCAAAGAGACCATGTTAGTGTGGTCTTTCTTCTTTTTCTCTACCTTTGGAAGCAAAGAGAGTCAAAGCGACATTTACCTTATAAGCCTTATGAAATGACCACACGTTTAATGAGCTAAAATGTCAAAACTGTGAAACTTTTAAGGAATCTTGCTCTTTTGTTAAACACACAAGGTGACAGCAGTTATTTGTGTCCATAACCTTATCTTTCTCCAAGGAAAAAGTAAAAGTTCAGGAGCATACAGGGTGGCCGGGCTGAGGGTGGCCGGGCTGGGGCTGGCCCGCTATCCTTCTTAGTCCAAGGACAAGATCAGCCTTCAAGAACTAAGACCTTGACCCAGCCAAAGGGAATGGTCACTGTGAAGCCAGGCTCTTCTTTCTCCTGGACACGGGTATACACCTCATGAATTCTCCCCTGCACCGCGGGCCCCAGACGGCGGTCAGAAACCTGACTGCACCTGCCGCATCTCCCTTCAGATCCCGTTGCTGTTATGAAAAATAGTTTGCTATTTTGGAACCCCTGGCAGCCAGAGTGAATCGCCGAGGGCCCCAAGCTCGTTTATCTTGTGTCAGAAGCACAGCCAAATGAACGCCACCTCGCCCAGCACCTGAAGAATGGGAAGATGCTTGGTGACAGTAAAAATAACCGAGGCCTGGGGAAACGATGCTGAGCGGAGCTAACTAAGTAGGGCTGCTTACAACGCACCCCACTTTTTTGTAGCCCAGGCTGGCCTCCAACTCTTTATGTAGCTAGATGCCCTTGAACTTATGATCTGTTTCCACCTCCATCATTTTGGGGCTCTATAAGGTTCTACAGGCGCATTCCACTACAACCATCTACGTGCTGAAGGGGATCAAACCTGGTGCATGTGAGCCACGCACTATACCAACTGAGCTACGGCCTCGGCCTCTCCCCTCCTCTGCTAGTCAGAACAGTGCCCCTTACGACAGGCACCCAGGAGCATAACCCCCACAAGGGAGAGGATCCTGCCCTTTGAGGAATGAAGTGTGGTGGGGGGCTGTCCCTGCCTAGATTCATACTGTTTTGAAAAACTAGGGTGCTCATAGCAGCTAACAGGGACTTCCATGAGCATTAAGGAGGCTCTACCAGAGTCTAGTCACCTAGAGATGTACATCGCCAGAGACCTACCTCAGGAGCATGGCAATAATCCACCCAACATCACATCCTTCTCCCTCAAGTCAGAAAAAGGCTGAGGCTAAAGTGATGTGACTGAGGCTGAATTAAAACTCTCACCTGTACTGGGGTCAAAAGAAAGAAAAAAAACTGAAAAGCAGAAAAAGACCCCAGAGCCCCCAGGAGTCAGTAAGTGGCAGAGGCAGGACTGCATCAGATCTCATTTATTTACATTGTGTATATGTGAATGTGTGTATGTGTGCACACATGGGCACATGTGTGCCTGTGGAGGACAGAGGACAAACTTGACAAAGTCTGTACTTTCCGTCTACCATGTGGGTTCTCCAGGTTGTAAGACTTAGAGGCAAGTGGCTTTGCCTGTTGAGCCATCTTGCCAGTCCAGGAATTTTGAGATTGCACCTGTACAAATTAACAGGCTCCCTATGAGGCTTTGGGACAGAGATGGTGGTGCTGGACCATTACTATGGATGGGGCAAGACTGGAGAAGAGGAAGATCAGATTGGGTGAGAGTGAGCTGCCCTGTGCTGAGAGTGATCTAGCCTAAGTGGGGTGGGTGCCAGTGAATAGGCTGGAAATGCAGGTTCTCAGGCCCCACTGGACCAGAGCCTCTGGGTGCCCACAGCTGTGCTTTACAAATTCCCCAGGAGGTTCCTGTGCACGAAAGATCCAGATGTAGGCTAGAACAACAACAGCAAATCTGTCCAAACAGAGCAAAAAAGGGGGTCTGCGCACAGGAAGCTCTTTGTAAACAGAAAGCTGACTACTCGCCTAATTCCCTATGGAAACTGACCAGACTGTAACTCCTGGAACCGTAGTGACAGCACCCAGATGATAGTTCCCACACTCTCGTGGAAACTATCCTGGCATTTTCTCCTGGAGGGAAGTCCCTTCATACCAGCATTTAATGCTTAGTTTCAGCGGGATGCCTACCATATTCAGGACACAGTGTTCTGCCCTACATGGAACACATAATTCCTCTGTCCTACTCAACTTCCATGTAGAGCACCAGAGTTACTCACTATCTTTTGATTTTAATTCTGCCTATCTCTTACAGCCTAGCCCAGTGCCAGTCCTCTTTTCTTTCTAGAATGTTCTATCACACCTTATTTCACCACTTTTTTTTATAAGAGTATATATATGAATGGTTTGCATATGCATGAGTTCATGTATATTTGGGCATGCATATGCACATATGTGTCTGTGTGTGTGATACTAAAATGAGTATCTTCCCTGGTTGCTCTCCGTTTTTTATTTATTGGGGCAGTGTCTTTCAAACACAAGGCTTGCCAATTGCAGTTAGTCTAGCTAGTGAGTTTTCTCCAGAAATACCCTGTCTCTATCTCCAGATTTTTTAATCAGGAATACAGGCAGCTATCATGTCTCCTTATCATGGATTCTGGGCAACTGAACTCTGGTCCTCACACCTGCAAGGCTAGTGCTTTAACCACTGAGACATCAATTCAGCTCTCTTGCCATCTCTCATAATGTATATCACTTTATGTGAAGGGTAGGATATACCATGCTCCAGGAAGCTCCTAGCAAATTATTGACACTTGTAGGAGATGTAAAACACATTTTCCATCTTTGATGAGGGTGTTGACATGGCTATTTGAAGAGCACTTATTTATTATCAACTTATAACACTTATTATCTACCTTTTGGTATCCCCATAGCACATCCTGGGACCCAAGAGTTTTTATTTAGTCCAAAGCAATGGTCAATGGGAGTTGTAACATGGGCGTATATACGCAATGCATGAGGCAGATGAACCAGCATACATCTGTAGCCTCAGCTCTAGGAGGAAGGCATAGAGAGATCGGCAGATCCGAGGATATTGCTAGTGAGCCAACCTAGCCAATCAGACCTCAAAAGTAATGTGGAGAATAATCATTGAAGATATCTAATGCTGATCTTTGGCCTCCACATGTGTACACGTGAACACATGCACCCCCATACAAGCACACAGCACACACAAGTAGTATAATATCTAGCGCAAAGTAAGCGTTTAGTAGATCTGTTGACTGGCAAGTGGGACTTGAGGAGGAACACTAACCCTGAGAGGACAAAGTGACACTAGAGAAGAAAGCGGAGGTCATAGGCTACAAAGCACCTCTGGCCCTCAAACACATTGACCCAGCAGACCTTAACTTCCTTGAGAAGCAGTAGGTGGATCTGACAGTTGCAGAGTTTTCCAGGGGAAAATAGTTAAATAAAGCAGCTCTTACAATGTTTCAACACTTTGGAGTAGAAAGTCCAACCCCATACTCAAAATGATGCCGGGTTCATTAACATCAAAATTTAATAGTTTCCTACAGTCTCAGATTCCCTAGTTCAACATTTTTGGTGTCAATCATTTAGAGTAATTAAACGCTGAGATAATGCTAAGATTGCGTAGGCTAGAAATAAATGTAGGCTCTCAGTGACTGACCCAAATCTGTAGTGTTGAAAGGTGCTGAAAAGCCTTGAGATCTTTGGGCAAGCATGAAGCCCCCCTTCAGCTTGAAAAAAACAATCTGCCGGAGTCAGCAGAACCAGGAAGTTCACCATCTGTTTGTTGGCTTCTGACATGGTTATTTCCGCTCAATTCTAAAAGAAAAGTTGTTTTCAATAAAATTATTTATAGCGTATCTCGAAATTATTCTTATTTGGGGATAAATAAAACAAGAAAAAAAATGTTATTCAGCGAAATTGGGCCCATTAGTTTCGAAGACTGTGTCCTATCTTTCTTCAAGGAATCTAATCAGGGGACAATAGTGATCCTTGGATTTGGAAAAAAGGATTTGCAACTAGGCACTCTAACTTTTCTAAATACACTAAAAGACTCTTCTCCAAGAAACCAAACGCAGAGGACAGGGAGGAACACAGCAAGTTTCCTAGACTGACTTGCTGCTCTTCAGTTCCAGGACATGACTGACTCAAATGGGTTTAACGAGTCTAAACGTTATTGTAATATAAGAGTTGGGCTTTCTTCTTAGTGTGTATGGGAGGGGGCAGGGGGTGTCGTACCAAAGCCAGAAAGTGAACCTCAAAATGTCATGTGTATTATCTAGGCATTCAGATTAGAAATATCCATTCAGAGAAGGGCTCGTGGTAAACCTCAGTCTCACAAATCTCTCATGGTTCTGAAATACTCTCTAACATAGGACTGAGGATGTCAACCACTGAACTTCCTCTTCAGAATTAAACAGAATTCTCACTTGGTTTTTTTTCATAATGGCTAATATTTTCTCATAGGAACAGTTTGCCTGAAGAAACTTTTCTCTAAGCTTCTAGAGTGGTGCTGTTCTTGTTGCAGAGGCTATCTCTTGAGTACAGCCTGTGCTAATCTCCACTGGTACTTCGGGCGAGTCCTTGCTGGTGTTTTATCACTAGATCCTAACAAAAGTAAATTATAGCAACAAATCATGGACCTGGCCAGTTGCACCTCCTCTATCATGGAACCTGAGCTTCATCTCAACCACCAAGAAGAGATTTCCAGCCACAACCCAGACTTGTCTGATATTCACATATTTGAATTAGATGAACACTATGGTCTTATCGTTGGTATTATGCTTTGAGTTTTCACCAATGGTTGTACTCAAACCTGTTTTCAGAAAAAAATGAACATATACAAATGTAACCTTATTTCCACATATTCTGATTGCTCCTCTAAGACAGTTCCTTGTGCTTGAGTCTTCTTGGTGAATTGGAAGATTCCTTAGGGACAGGGTATGAGGTCAGTGTTTTCTGAATCTGCTCCAGGTTCAGTTCTGGTGCTATGAGTAAACAGCCTGATAAAAGACAGCATAAGGAAGAGAGGTTTGCCTCACAATTCCAGGTTACAGGGTACTGCTAGGGGAAGCAGCATTAGGAACTTAGAGTGTCATATCCACAGTCAAGAGCAGAGAGAGAATAAACGCATGGATCCTTGCTTACTTGTTCTCATCCAGCTTTCTCCTGTCTTACGTAGTTCAGGTCACCCCTGCCTAGGTGCTACCCACAATGGGCTGGATCTTCCTTCATCAAGGAACAATCAACACAATGCCGTGCCTCACACATACACTCGTGTTTACAGGCCAACCTGATCTAGGGAATTCCTCAGCCGAGAATCTCTTCCTTCATAATTCTAGGCTGTGTCACACTGACAGTTAAAACAATCCGTTGACTCTTCCTGCACCTCTCTATATAAAACTCATTATTTACATCTCTAAATACTCTAAATACATCTGTGCATTGCCTTCAGGTTGAAGCAGTTTTGGAAAGATTGATAGCAATCTGATCTCCTTTCTCTCTGGTGAAGATAAACATTACTGTCTGCTTCTCAAAGAAGCCTTTCATTTTGGCTTATTTGCTGGGGGGGGGCTTTTCACTGATTTATAGTTTTTACTATGAACTCTGTCCCACCCATGCATGCATTCATTTGTCCCCCTGCCCCAGGACCTTACACTTCTGGTAGAGTGGTCTAGACTGGGCTCTATCCTCCAGCAAACACACTATATCTCTGTGATGTGCTTAATCATTTTCATCATTTTCCAAATTTGATTTTGATCTAAACATGATTTGCTCCCTTGCTTCTCCTACAATATTTCCTCCAGGAACTATCTATGGTACTCATGTTTTCTTGTGCACCTTCTTAATTACCCTTGTTTCTGACTTTTTTAAAATTGTTTTATGGGTTTAGACAGATCATTCCTCAAACATCCCCTTTCTCTTTTTTCCAAATACATCATTTCTGACATTTTCTAAACATACTCATGTTCTCTTGTCTTCCATTATTTCCTTGCATTTATTTTATGCTATCACCTAAAAATTTTCCTCTCTTCTGCAAGCATATGCTCCTGGTGTCTTTACTATCTGTAAGGATGCCTGGGTCCTCATTGTTCTCCCTTATGTTGTCTATGGGATTTTCTCATGGTTGCACTCTGTTGATCATCTTAAATGAAATCTTTTTCTTTGCTAGAAACAGAAGGCAAACCAGGGTAGAACTCTTCTATTTGGTGTTTTCCGGAGGTAAGTTTTCAAATCCGTATGCTCCCATCACACCTGAGATCATTGGCTCTGACATTTCTCCTTCTTCTTGCTGCCTTTTCCTTGCTCCTACTGTTTCTAAGTGAAGTCATTTTAATTCTGCTCATAGAAATCCAACTTTATTGGGGTGGGGAGGAACACACACACACACAGTAGATCTGGATTTCAGGTATGAAGGTCACATGGGTCCACAACTTCTCAGTACTCTTAACCTTGATTCTGCATTGGCAAAAGTCCCCTGGGATTTGACAGGTGTTAGCTTAGCCATTATACAGCTGCACAAAGGTCATGAGTATGCTGGACCCCCTTAGGAAGAAAATGCTGTTAGAAGAATTCATTGGTTGCCACTGGCAACAGACTGTCACGACATTCAGAGAGAGAGATTTGCCTAACTCCCTGACTAATGTGGCACCCAAAGACTAGATTGCCAGTGACCATTATTGTTAAATTGAAAGTTGATACTCAATGCATCCCACGTTCATCCTGAGCATTTCTCAAGTCTCTCCATTGTGCTCCCCTGGCTAAAACTGTTTGCCTTTTTTGTGGACATGTTTTCTATTATTTTCTTGTAAATTCTATAGATGGGCTTTCAGAGTTGTTCTCTTACTTTATTTTTTATGAGTGACTCCAGAGACTCAGAAACTATGTCACTACCACAGACATCTCCCAGAAACCTTCCAACGTCATTTAATATAATGTAAAGAAGTAATTCTGGGAACGCAATAACTAATTTTCAAAATAATATTAAACTGCTGATATGTAACATTATGGATTAATCCTTTTTTAGGTATGTTCGAAAATGAAGCTAGTGTACAAAAAGTATATACTGTGTGATTTTTGTTCACACGGAGTTGGAAAACTAACGTAGGCTGGCTGAAGTTAGAATTAGTTATTTATTAAGTAAGGACAATGTATAGGGAAGGGGCCCAAGTAAACTCTTTGTGGTGAAATGGGTAAATATATTCTATAACTTGAACCAGTGGTAAGTACTTGCATGCATAAATAGAAATTTTTTACCTAGTTGTACATTCACTATCTGTGCATTTTATCATATGTAGGTTACAACTCTACCATAGTACAATGATTAAAAATTAATTATTTTTAAAAACAAAAGTCTGATTGATCCCGAAGGAATTTCCGATCACATTCTACTTCCCTTTAACTTAGCACATTGCCTGGAATATAATGAGAATACAGGGGAGGTTTGTTCTCTGTGTGGAGAGAAGGCCATCCTCTCAAGACACAAATGACCTCATCTCCTACCAGGAGTCAGCATCTTTTACAAAATCTAATCTCTCTGTCTCTCATTAGATGACCACAGGAAGCCACAGCCATTCATTTTATTCTATTTAATTTAGAGAATTTGCATCCTATATCTACTAGATCGTTGGCACTCTTTTAGGCACATAAAAATATAAAATCATGATTCTCATCTTCAAGGTCTTCACAAGAAGTCTTTTTTAACTTTGAAATTTTATTTTTATTTATGTGTTTATGGGCTTGTTTGTGTGTGCACCAAATGTTTTCAGTGCCTGCAGAGGCCAAAGGAGAACATGAGATTCCAAGGGGCTGAAGTTGGTGGTGGTTGTGAACTTCCATGTGTGTGCTGGGAACTGAACTCCGGTCTTCTGTTAGAGCAGCGTGCTTTTTCCACCACTGAACTATCTCACCAGCCCCATGGCATTGTGTCTTAAACAGGACTGAGGTTAGAGATGGGAAGATTATTTCCCCCAAATAGATAACTGAGATTGCAGCCTAAAAGATAGGTTTAAAATCAGTTGTTTCCAAAAAAGATACCAACCAAGGTACAATTGATTTAAAATATTATGAACAGCTTGACATCATCAGAAAGAAAATGTTGAGACAAAGAAATTGCTCCATTCTCTAACTCAAGACACCAAAGTCTAGCAATTGAGGCATCAGTACAAGACAATATCTCTGGCATGGTGTTCACACGAAGGCCTGATGCAGCACTTTTCACACCTACCCTCCTACAGTCTAACTAAACAGGGCATGCCAGGATAGGCAGGACACGGATTCAAAACTAAGAAAGAAAAGACAAGCTCTCTTCATACATACAGGAGTCACATATGAGCTTTCTCGAGTCTAGATAAAACATGTTCTGGAATGCTACCCTAAGAACTGGCAAATGGACCACACAGAGGAAAGCTCTAAAGTGTGTTTGGTCCCCATTTCTAGCCTCTTGATAAGCACTGACAGCTCCCGTGCACCCACAGAGCACAAGGGCTGACTGTAACACCTGCCTTACCCTGGACTCTGGCTGGTAGTCTGAGTAAACAGAGATGAGAATTTCTCAGAGAATAGGAAAAATAGATAATTACATCCTCCTCGTCAGCTACACAGCAGCATATGACAAGGGTTATATGGGGGGGCACATATCTGTCAACATCTGTCATTCTCCCTGGTACTGAAATCTTCAATATGGGGAGAAGAGATGGGGAGCACCATCAAATACTAAGATGTCTATGATGACTTTTTTCCCCTAGCTCAAAATGGCAAAGTCACTTGGGAAAATGAGCCAACAGATCAACAAGGTTCTAAATTATTCTTAAGTCAGTACTGCAATTAATTTACTGTCATAAGCCACCAAAATATTTATAGCTATTTTCCAAAGCTTAATGCAGATTGAAAGTAGTTTTCACAAATAGCAATTAAATACATCACTGATGTTAATTATAATAATTTGCATTAATGGAGAGGAAGTGATTTTAAATTTCCTTGCCAAAGATCACAGATTGCTGACTATGCTCTATACTTTAGGTAAAATTATCTCTTCAGCCATGGATTGTGAGGGTCAGGTGGCTGGCAGGATCTGTGATAGTTCAGTTAGTGTGGTGTGTGTGTGTGTGTGTGTGTGTGTGTGTGTGTGTATGTGTGTGTGCCTAAAAGGGAGTGACCCTAGATCTTGTGGTTGCTAAGCACAGGCTCTACTACTGAGCTATATTCCCAGCCAGTTGTTATGATTCTAAGGTTATCAGCTTCGAGGATATTAACCCACTAGACACAGTTAGACCTACTCTGCTTATACATATAGAGGAGCGACTCTGGACTCTTGGACTATCTGAACACAATAACTAGAACCTGAACAAGTAAGTACTTTACTTTTGAGAGGCTTCCTACATAAGATGGGAACAGGGAGAATCAGTTTGGGCTCCCTCTGACTTCTTCTGACAAAACATTCGATTTTATATTGCCCTTTGTGTCCAACACAGTAATCCTTAGAAATGAGGTCAGCCATCTTGAAAACTGTGACCACAAAGGATCCCGGGTAAGCTTAGTACAAGAAATGCTTGGCTTCACTGTGAAAGCCCTTCAAAGCCATCTTGCTGCATGGTGGCAGCATTCTGGGCTGGAAGGAATAGTACTTTCCTAATTGAAACAATGGAGTTAATTAGTGGGAAGAAATGCAATTCCCCAAATTAAGTTCTGGCAAGAGCATTTTGATTCAAAATTGCCAAGAAATCCTCAATGGCTGTTTCTATACTAGCAAAGCAGAATGTACCTTGGCATGAGCTCCAGAGAGTAGGGACAATGGAAGTATTCTCTCAAAACATCAAGCCACACAATGGAAAGTTTAATAAAGAAAACAAAAGCACTACAAACACATACTAGAATATGTACCTGTCGGAAAAGCAAACTTTGCTAAAATAATAAAACTAACCACAAATAATCCCTTAGACCAAATATGGAATCATTCTGACATATCAGATTTATTGGCATACTCTCACTGGCTTTGGCTTGCAAAGGTATCTTGTCTTACACAGAGAAGGAGTTAGTAGTGTGTGATTCTCTGCAGGCATGGGCAAGGACACCACCACTCACATAGGAATCAGTGAGTTGACAGTGGACATGTCCACAACTCACACCAGTGAATCCCCTTCTGTTGAACACAGTGGTAAAGCTAAGAGAGATACAACTTTCACTCTAAGGACTTAGTTAATGATTCCAAAACAAGGCTAACAAACAGGTCCCTTTTAATAATTTGGAATAAGCGTTAGTTCACATTCTTCAGAAATGAGTCAAAAATTCCTCCAAATTTTTCCCAGGAAAGATCCCTTTGATTCTCACCCGTCTTATGATATAAATTCAGGGAAAGGGAGAGGAAAGATGATGAAAATGTCTTTGACAATACTGTATGTTAGACTTGGTTCTCTACCAGATTCCGAAAACCATACCAGGGCATTGGTAAGCAGTTTATTGGCTAACAGAGGTAATGGTTACTTTTCTGTTGCCATGACAGACAGACAGTTAGTATACAATTCCAAAGGGGATGCAGTTCATCATGGTGAAGAAGGCCTGGCATCAGAAGCTATGAGGCCAGCCTAGCATTGGGGGGAAAGAGAGNAGACTGTAAAACTTGCGAAACCAGTAACTTCCTCTATCAAGATTGTGCCTCTCAAAGGTTCCACTAGCACTACCAACTGGGGACCAAGTTTTCAAACACAGGAGGAGCCCATGGAGAATGTTTCACATATAAACTACCACAACAAAAAAGCTTGTGGCACTTGGGAGAGCTGTAGGAAGAATCATAGAAGACTTAAGACATTCCCATCTCAAGAGATTGGCCCGCATATCTTGTATCTCTCTCAAGTCCTTCTCATTGGATGCACAGGGGCTAAGAGTGTTCAAGGGGCAAGCCAGGTCAGGGGATGTTACCTAGCCCCAGCCCAGCAGAGGCCTGCCTAACCAGAGACAGAAAGAGATCAAGGGAAAATGCCAAAAAGACACAGCAGAGATGTGAAGCCAAGCCAGGCTCTGTTCCAAGAGACTGGATCATGAAAGAAGATGCTGGGGGGAGGTTAGAGAGAGATGGGAAGGAGAACTGGAGTGTGGTGATTCATCAAAACCAAGATGCCAAATATGATCAAGCTCCAGAGGCAGATTCTCACCACACTGATTTCACAGCCTGGGAAGGCATGTAACATTTCAAAGAGAGAGGAACCCTAAAGGGCTCAAAGTAGAAAGTGGGCAAGGAACACAAGCAGAATAAACATCTTAAATAAAATCAATATCAAATGTCATATATTTATCTAATCGAACGTTTTGAAATAAAAAAAATTTCACCCTTTTCTAACCCCATGTTAGAATTTGTGGCTGTTCAGCATTTCTATGAAAACATAGTATCCTATCCTACCTTCACTTGGGATCTGCACAGACAGAAAATCAAATCTGGCCTAAAGCCCTTAGATGAGAAGGGCTGGGCATGGGAGCAAACTTCCTGTTGTTGTTTAGCTAAGTTGTATCTTGTGCATGCTGGTACATGTGCACATGTGTACATGTGGAAGCCAGAGGACAATCTTAGGAGTTATTCCTCAATGGCCAAACACTCTTAAAGACAGGACTTCTCAATGCCTAGGCCCTTGCCCCAGGGCTGGAATTACGAACCCAGGCTGCTATACTCAACCTTTCCATGAGTTCTGGGAACCAAACTCAGGTCCTTATGCTTGCAAGGAGAGTGCTTGACTGACCGAGCTACCCCCAGACCCACAATAGCCTTTGGAGCTATAGAGTCAAGAGCTAGACCCATCTTACAGATGCACCCAGGAGAGGAGAGGCGAGCTGGAGTGTGGAAGGCAAAGCAAGAGCATGAACTACAGCTCGGTCTGTCTCTCTCTGAGTGTCCCTTGGGATGGGAAAGATTCCCATGAATCCAGCTGTGAGATTACCTTCCTCTGCCAAGACATATCAATCTGATGTTCATCCAGCCACTTTCGTTAAGCATTCCTTCCTGCCCTGCATTTTAAATTATTTTTTTAAAAAATTAACAGGCTCTATAGATGTAATGTTGTGAATGGCCTTGTGATCCAGGAAGACAGTTACACCTCTGGAGATCTTTAGCAAATACACAGGAACCTCGGCCATGTGAATTTTCTTTCTGCCATAATTAGCAGCAGATGGGCGACTTTTATGGGCCCACCTGTCAGCAGGAAGCATCTCCTTACACTTTCTACTCTCTAGAAGGAGCCAGATTAAAATAGACCCATGGCATTTGCTTCAAGTGCTCTTAAGGGTCCCCAGTGTAATCAGATCTTCCAGAGACCCACTAGGCTATAGGGACAGCCACTCCTGGCACCGGGGGGCAAGGAGACAGGGCGATATTTCTCAGCGAACTTTGAAAAGCAAGCCAGGAGCCAGGCTGTGCTGAAGTGTTCCATTTTACTAACCTTTTTATCCAATTTGGAAATACAAATAGAGCTCTCAGGGTGTAATTAGCAACAATGACTCTCAATACCTGATTTCCAAATTTGACCTTAATGGACATTCATTAAAGTGAGCTCTGACTTCATCGCCACGTTAGCAGAAAATGGAAAAGTCCATCTATCACTGTCAGCTCTCGTTTTCTGCATAATCATTCCTGGAAGAGTAGCCTGCCTGTGAGTGTGTGTGCACAGGGGCGGCAGAGGCATCTAAGGAGGAACTGTGGAGATCTGAGCCGCAAGCTGGTGATTGGCATTCCTGAAAGATCTCTGACACCACTGGGCAGTTGAGACCCAGAGCACTGGCTTGTCATTCCAGACCTGAGGACTGCGTTCTGCTCTCTCATGGCCTTGGTGTTTGAGCCCCAGTAAGTCACTGCTTAAATCTGGTTCCAACACTCTGTCAAACAAGGATAATAACCCTGTGCCTACTACCCAATACACTAGAAGAAAGTGTGCCCTGACCGAAAGCACCGATTCTTATGTGACTGTGGATATTTTGAGTGACAGTCTCAATGGAGGTGGGAAAGGGTCATAAAACACTAGATGTAGATAAGTTCATGAAGAGGGGAGAGATGTACAAAGATCCACAGATCCTATTTTTCTTCACACACCAAATTCGGGTGTGTGTGTGTGTGTGTGTGTGTATCTCTGTGTGGGGGGGGGAGAAAGCACGCATATGTGAATGGAGGCCAGAGGATAGATAACCTTGGTTATTGTTCCTCAGCTGTTTCTCACCTTAACTTTCGACACAGGGTCTCTTCCTGATCTGGAATAGGTTAAGCTAAGTAGCCAGTGAGCCTAAGGGTTCACCTGTCTCTGCCTCCCCAACACTGTGGTTACAAGTGTGTGTCACCACACCTGGCTTCTTGTTGTTGTTGGATTTTCTGTCTGTTTTACATAGGTTCCAGGGAATCAACTTCAGGTCTTTGTGCCTGTACAGCAAGCACTTTCCTGACTGAGCCATCTTCCTCAAGCCACTGTGTATGTAGGACAACAAAGATGGAAACTTTGGAAACTGAGGGCAAGAACTGGTTTCTGTTTTCAACACGCACCAGGAAAAGTATGTGTGGGGTGTGTGTGTGTGCGTGTGTGTGTGTGTGTGTGTGAGAGAGAGAGAGAGAGAGA
>LOEQ01002858.1:7166-28826 GCA_001685075.1 Bramus lutescens | reverse complement strand
ATTCTGGGAGAAAGAAAACAGAGTCAGGCAGACGCCATGACTCTCCTCTCCGAGACAGACCATAAAGCTCCGGCCCAAGATAGACATAGGTTAAAATCTTCCCGGTAAGCCACCACCTCATGGTGGTACACATTATTAAAAATGGGTTAATCAAAATATAAAAGTTAACTAAAAATAAGTTAAATATAATGGGCCAGACAATGCTTAAATAAATACAATTTATATGTTGTTATTTTGGGGTATAAGCTAGCTATGTGGGAGCCGGGCAGGACAAAAAGCAGCCTCGCCTGCTCCCCATCACTACACTTAAGTACTAAGTCCTCCAGCCCAGACCCTGTATCTTAGCAAACAAATTTGAACTACAAAGCTAGAAGGTCCTATCTATGGGAGAGTGGATAATGTTCTTTATCCCTATGCCTCAGTTTCTATTCTATATCATGTGCACAATGAAATACCTACCTTATATGGTGTTTGTGAGATTTAAATGATATTAAAGCTGTATTTAGCATCGCATGTGGCAAGCACCAGACACTCCCCCTCTAACGGTTTACACCTCATCTCGTGATTTGCCAGAGACAAGAGATGACCGGGTAAATTAGACAATCAAGAGCTGGCCCCCGCCATTAGATTTGGTTTGCAGTTTTGCTTCTCAAAAAATCGGAACAATGATAACATCCTGGACTGCGTGTGAAAATCAAATTTCAGACCTGCTGCTCAAGCTGGAACTGACCTGGAATCTTCCTCCCTGTTGACTAGATTTCACAGAGCCAGAAGGTGCTATGCCTGCTGCTGGGGGAGAAAAAAACAGCCATAGTCTACTCAGCAGCAGACCCTACCTGCTACGATAAAAAAACAAACCCTGCCAGGCAAGGTGTGTCTGCTGGTGAACTAGAGGCATGCCTGTTATGGGGCTAGCTAAGCACTTTCTGCTTGGATGTGAAGCTCACTAGACAGGAAGTACTTCTTGCCTGATACTATGCACTTGGTCAAAAGTCTGTGGCTAAGAGGTCATAGGTCTTAAGGCAGAACCCACCACTATCAGGTTCCTGAGTGGACATGTCAAACTGCCTTAGATAGTCATGTTTATACCCATATATTAGTGTTGCTCTCAATCTTGGCCAGAGGAGTTTCTTTTTCAGTGGGAAGCAGTTACTTCAGGGATGCATAACTGGCCCAAGTATTAAGAATAAGTGGTTACCGAATGTTTAGCCCTAAATGGAACATCTCTAGTAACCCCCCTAACGGCCCATGGAGCATTTAAGAAGAGGAGGAGGTAGATAGAATGGAAGAGCAGGAGGCTGGGGAGGAGCTCTACGCAGTACTGCCTTCCATCACATTCTTGAACTCCCAGGAGCTTCGTTGAGGTCCAAGAACAAGCCAGTTTACATGGAGGGGAGGGGCTCATGCAGCTCCACCCTTAATTGAGGAGCTTTTGGCAGTTTGTGACTACTGGGAAAAGAGCAGTCATCTTTCTTCTGGGGTATGTCAGTTGTGGGCTGCCCATGCTAGATTCATGGCCCAACATCCATGTGTATGCATTAGACTTGATTGGTTCCTGAAAAGAACAGAAGAACATGAAGGATGAGAGGGAGACAGGTTTGCATGGGGCTGGGGGAGCCTATCAGCGGTGGGAGGGAGGAGCTGAGGATGGATATGATCCAAATACATTGTATGTGTAGGGAGATGTTGTCAAATATGGAGCTCTCAGCTTTGCCATCTTCTTCTGATTCCCTGGAGAGACTGTCTCACATTGGTAGCCAGCAAGCCCCAGTCTCTGCCCCAAGAGCACTGGGGTTAGAGACGTGCATGGCCATGTCAGCCTTTTACAGGAGAACCGGGCATCCTAACTCAGATCCTCATGCTTGCATAGCAAGCACTGATACCCAGTGATCTATACCCCGAGTCCTGAGAATGCATTTCTATATCATTTACTTTATCTTATTTTATAAAACAGGGTCTCACTCTAGTTCTGACTGGCCTGGCACTTGCTGTGTAGATCAAGCTGGCCTTGAGCTCACAGACCTCCACTTGTCTCTGACTTCTGAGCACGGCGATTAAAGGTGTGCACCACCACTCCAGGCTTAATATGTTGTTTCCAATTTATTGGTTGTATTATAAGTTGCTCATGTGTCTTGATCAAGGGACAGAAAACCTCTGAA
Organism: Bramus lutescens; assembly: GCA_001685075.1. Lineage (NCBI taxonomy): Eukaryota > Metazoa > Chordata > Mammalia > Rodentia > Cricetidae > Bramus > Bramus lutescens. The sequence goes on along the minus strand of LOEQ01002858.1, from coordinate 26,667 downwards.
AAGTGGTGCTTGCTTGTCATAGTTTCTCTTCTCTATAATTTTGCCACACCAGTGTCCTCAATGCCATCCACAGGTGTCCACTAAGTGCTGGAAGGTGAGTAGCTTGAGTGGCCTGACAGACACACTGCCTGCTCCATCTGTGAAGCTGTGAAAGTCATGTCAGCCTTCTGCAGATAACCCAGGATTTATAGCACCAGGATCTACAGTGCTTCAAGGACTTTGTAGGCCAGAGAGGGGAAGAGGAATCACAGAAAACCTACAGCCCCCCAGAGTGAGGGACCAAGCACCAAACACAGCACAGGTCTTGCTGATGAAGCAGCCCAGCCAAGCATCATCAGAGAAGCCCAGGAGGTTCACAAGAGTGCCTGGGCCCCTGCCTCCTTATAAATTATGCAGATAACTCTCCTGGCTAGGGAGCTTATTCTGGCTATGATTCGCAGAACTTCTAAAACCCAGAACTCATTTTGTGATTTAGGATCATCTTCTCCATAAAAATGTGCACATGTACACGGGCACCAAAACCTTGCTTCTACTTCAGGGTATTTGTGATACAAGGAACACCATTGCCTATAACCTTATCCAAAGGGCAGATGCACCCAGGCTGAGAGGTGCCAGATAAAACCCCAAGATATTTAGAGTGTGCAGGGCTGACTTCTTAGGTGCACATTTAAGTGAGCCAAGGTTTCAGTCACACATGTAGTCCCCTTGGAGAATATCTACTCCCGTGGGCAGCTCCTGCTGAATAGGGTAGTCGCTATGCCGACTCTTTGTCTCTAGGCCTGTAGTCTACTCCAGCCCCTCTTGCTGCAACTTTAACCTTTCTGAAGCATAGTTTCATTCAGTAATTGAGGAGAGTAGCCAAAGCCTAAGCCTGTCCTTTTTAATTCATCTCATATTTTGCTTTAAGAATTCTAAGTATTTTCTTAAAAGCATGCATTCATTCAAAAGCGTTCTCTATTGTTTAGCCACAAGGACTCAGAGCATTTCATTACAAATATGCTGGTCCTGGCATGTCCTGAACAACACAAACAAGGAGGGGTAGCTTCTAAGTCAGTCAGTATAAATGGGATTATTCAATATTGATTCTTCCTTGGGGTAGGGGTCGGGGTTTAAAGCCTTGGCTTCACATTTACTAAACATACTCTCGTGTAGTCACAGAACTACACCCCCAGCCCTGGATAATTCTTTATTGTGAAAAGTTCTAGCTGAATGAATTTTCTACCTTAATAAAGATTCTTCACACAAAAATATCTCATGTAGAAGTCAAGTTCTTCTATATCTAGTACCTCAACTCGCACATCAACTCATCCAAGGTCATTAGTCTTTTCCTGTTTCACTCACAGGGAAAGCAAGATGAACTAAGGACACAGGTAAACATCAGGACACTGAACCTGAACCCAGGCAAGCCTGACTCTTCGCACCCTACTCTTTCTTCTACCCCCATTCTTCAAGACTGTAAAGGCTGCTGCTAACAGAAGAGATTATGGGGTCACGCACTTGGGAATTCTGGTGGCCTTTCTGCAGAAGCTTTCTGAGAACATCTGCCGCAATGAGCACCCATCATCTCAGGGAAGCCCACTAAAGTTCTGCTGGCCACAGGACTCTGGAAGTGGTTCTCAGGCCCTGTGGTCGGAATCTGCATACAACCTGTCAGGTCACCACATTTAAAATAGTCTTTCTTCTTGGCATCTTACTTCGTCTACAGTAGTAGGATTGAAGCTGGGGCCAATGTGTAGAAGAAGAAAGCTCTTCCTGGGAGAACCAGGCTAAGTTGGGTTTGGGGTAAAAGCCTTCAGAAAGTCCTTCTAAACTATACCAGGCATGGGGAAGGCACCCATCTGCAGTGAGGGTACAGTCAAGGCCAGGGATGGGCAGTTGCTGAGATCATTTACCCATGAACCCAGGAGATAATCAGGACATAGGATCCCAGCTCTGGCAGATTTCACAGTGAAGGTGTCCATGTGAAGTAGGTTGTCACAAGTCACATGGTACCAGGTGCTGCTTCTGGTGGAGAAAGAACATGGCTACTCAGCAAGAAATGGAGACAGATGAAAATTAGCTTTCTCTTAAGCTTACATAAGCAACAAAGAGAAAGATTTTGCATAGACCTATACATCCTGAGGCAAAGGTGGGGCATGTTGTCTGAACAGGAATTTAAACCCCCCTCTTTGTTTTTAACTATCTGAGGCCATCTTGAACTTGTTTCTTTCCCAAAATACCAAGACCTTTAGGGTGTTAGTAGTTTTGAGAGGACAGTGACATAGAATATTTGAAATTAGGGCTGCCCCAGAAAACCCAAACCATGTGATTATCTTCATTAAACTAAATCACTTCAAATCAGGTGGGTATACACCTGGATTGTTCAATGAACTAGTTGATTAAATCTCAAAGACTGTCAAATTGTGAATGTAGGTGTGGAGGCAGGGTGGAGAGAACACAGCCAAGGATGGATTAATGTCTGGACTGGGTCAGGGAGAGGTAAGTAATACCCATGCCAAGGCAGAGTGATACATAGGATCTCCAGATCACAGGTAAGGGCTGGGGCTGGGAACTGAAGTTTCAGGGTATGGGGCTGCATCTGTGCTATGCATTCTAGGAGACGGTTCGATTGATCAGAGATCCTACAATTGTGAGAGCTGCAATGTTTCAGTTAGGAGCTAAATGACCTTGGGCTATATTTAGCTCTCTTAATAGCCACACATTGTCCACCTCTGTAATTGGCCTAATATACTTGTAACTACCAGGTAAAATCCTTTTTGGAATGTATGAACAGATCACTAGCTTTCACCAACCCAAAGGATGTGGATGTCATCAAATAGCAGAAGATCAATAGCAGAGATGTCTCCACTTTGTTATAACCCACCTGCCTGATGCTGCCACCAACACATTTGACAGGTGTCTTGATTTGTGCCTTTCTTTGTTCTGTTATTAAAAGAAACTTCATGATACTGTCACTACTGTATCAACCTAAACCTGTGCTCCCAAGGCCATGGTCAGTCATATTTGGCTCCAATAAAGGGTCCCTTATTCCCTGTGGAGTGAGAGCTGGATGAGGTCAAGGCAAACATAGCATCTAAAATAAAGAATGATCAAGAAGTTAAGGATGTGAGAATTGGCAGTAAGACCCAAGGGCCTGAGATTGAGGAAGAGGGAAAGTCTGTCTTCAGGCCTAGTGATCATATCTGTCACAGAGAAGGAAAGGGACAGTACATTAGGCAATGTCTTTCAATGCCTCCCACAGGAAGCCTGCTCAATGTCGCCTAAGGAATGGCCAGCCCAGACTCCAACCAGCAGCAGCAGGTCCAGACTGAGAGGAAGCCCAAGGGAAAGGAAATGACCCAACAGACAACTCCAGATCCTAAGTAGAAACAAATGCTTAAGCAAAAAGATGAACTTCTAGAACATTATGTGGATCTGCAGGATTTCACCCCTCAATATCAGTGACATTAAATCACAGAGGAAGATTAGTTTTGAAGCCCATTTGACCACTCACCAGCTGTGTGGTCTTGGGAAAGTCATTGGCATCAGGGTGGCCATGCTGTTCCTCTTGCCTGAGACAGTCCTGATGTATAGTTGTTGATGTCTTTTTAAAATAAAAAAGGAGTGTTATCCTTTAAGATTTTTTTATTACATTTTATTTATTAGTTGTGTATGGGGAGGTGCCATAGCCATGGTGGAGGTCAGAGGACAACTTGTGAGTCTTTCCATCCAACATACAGATCATGGAATTGAACCCAGATCATCAGGCTTGGCAGCAGACACATTTACCTGCTGATCCATCTCACTGGCCCAAGAAATTTATTCTGCTTAGCAGAATTACTTCATAAGCCCAAGAATATAATAAAAACCAATTTTCAGATAACAAATACTTCAACTATGTAGGTATATAGATATACATTTACATGTAATTATATTTTTAGTACCCTCTTTACTTTCTAAGTGATTCTAGGCTGACTTCCTCTCTAAGACCATCTGGAAATAAGAAAATGGATTTTTTGAAAGCCCCCCCTCCCATGGATCATATATATAGATATATCCAGGGGTATACTTAAGTCTCTTTTTCTCATGTAAATTCCTTTATTAGAAAACTATAGGGAATGTAGAAGAGGCAATGTGGTCTCAGCAGGAATTTGGAGCTAGTCCTAAACCCCTCCCTAAGTCCCACACTCCTGAGAGGCCCCTGCTGTCCTGACATCAGCTTCCACTCCAGCTTAAGGACATAGAAGAAGCCAAAGGGCACATAGATGGGGAAAGTGTAGATAGCAGCCACCTTTGTGACAAAGTCACCTAATCCTAAAGGAGGTTCACTCAGTTCCACACCAGGTCTCCCACATTCCCCCAGCTCCCATCTTGCTCCACAGCATGCCAGATTGTCTCATTTCTGATGAGTTTCTGCACACTGAATCCCATGTGACCCTCATATAGCAGGGTCCTTGGTTCCCCCGACTGGTAGAATCCCTGCACTCTGAACCCCATCTAACCTTTGTACATCAGGGTCCTTGGCTCTGTTCTTGAAAACAACAATGCTAAGCACAGTCCTAGCTGGCCCAGAGGGCAACAGAAGGGAGTTTCAAACTCATTCTCCAGCAAGACCGTGCCTCCTTCTTGTCCCACCCCCCAGCATCTAAGGAGCTGTTGCAGCCTGTACCAAGCCCCTGCCGTGCCACAGGGATAGTAGCCAGCATGAAGAGGGTAGAGGGAAGGTGGTGTTAGATGTTGCTCTTCTCTGGGAACCCCTCAGAGGACATTCTGCTTATCAGCTCTGATGTTTCAAGGTTAAATAGATGATACCATGTTAGCCCTTGACACAGTCTCTGTAGATATAAGACTTTATTGAACTAATTTCCATTCTTCTGTCTTTTTTCTTCTCTTGGGGTGCTGGGAATTGACCCCAGGGCCTTGTGACTGCTATGTGTCTACTCTACCACTGACCACACCTAGCCTGCAATCATTCCTTTGCAATGCTGCCAGGACAATTCAATTTAAAACCCATTCAGCATCTCAGATAGTAGCAAGGCAAGACACCCTTCCATTTCTTGAACATGTCAGCAAAAGTCCCAGGATGTGTGAGCACTGCATCTAGTAAATGTGAAAAGTCCTCTGTGGCCTGGGCAGATCAGATTATCAGAAAGCTTCTCATATGCAGCCTGAGGCCTCTGTCCTTGGGCACCTCACTGAAGAGATCAAGCAGAGTTAGGACAGGATGCAGGTTGGCTCCCATATCACTCAGAAGCAGCACAACTCACACCACGCAGAGGCTCAGCATTGTAGCTCAGCCCCTTACAGCTGCCATCAGAGCTAGGGGAGTCCTCCTGGCAGTGCTCCCCAGAAGGCTGAAGAGAAAACATTTCCCTGGGTTCAAGCAGCAAGAGGCCTCCTTGGCTCAAGCTGGGCCGTGTTCTGCTTTGATGTTCCCACATCAGTGCCCGTATTCCCGAGTCCCCACCTCTGCAGTTGTGGGCCCTAGTTCACTAGACATGATTTGCTCTACACAGGCCTCTGGAATTTTCCTCCTTCCTAGACTCTTCCTCACTGTGTGTGCTTCGCCCACAGCAGCTAGATTCACCCACTGTACACCATTGAGTGGCTTTACCTGAGAGAAATGTCAAAGGGACCTGCCCTTAGGCCTTTCTTTGACCTGCCTTCTCCTGCACAGGACTTGACCCTGAGTCCTGTTTCTGATGAGACAGACAGACCAGGGTCTTGATCAGGCCAGCCAATAGCTAGCTTCAGTTGTCAACCCTACCAAGAAATCTCTATAGGTATTCATTGCCCTAGCCTAGACCCTCTGATCCAGTACAACCCACATTAAGCCCAATTATACTATGCCACCTTGGATAGTTTATCTTGGACTACAGTGCCCCTCAAGAGGCCAGCCATACCCTGTGTGGTCAGTCCCCTTGTCATTGGTACAAACTCCCTAGCCTGTCTCCCTCATCCCAATCCACGTCTCCCCCCTCATTTCTAATGGTTCCCTCTCAGCTTCCATCAAACCAAACAACACAGACACTCTCTGCCCCTGAAATGCTTTACAGTTTTTGTTGACTCATCTGTGAGTTAACTAGGTCATGAGCTCTTAAAAGATATTCATTGGCTTTTTCTCCCTTCCTGACCTCTAGAATAATGTTGGTGCTTCATAGATTTCAGTTGACTTCACAGCTTCACTCCTATTAACTCATTCACAAGTTGAAAACACCATATCAAAAAGAAAGGAAGGAAGGAAGGAAGGAAGGAAGGAAGGAAGGAAGGAAGGNTGAGGAGGTAGCTCTCAACAGATAGAGTGTTTATCTAGCATGAATGAAGTCCCAGGTTCAAGCCCAAGATCATACACACCAAGTGTGATGGTATGATTCTAGCTGTCAGGAGGTAAAGGCAAGAGGTCATCCATGGGTATATAGCAACTTCAAGCCTATCTTAGGCTATTTTAGATCATATCTCGAGGAAAAAAGTATGCTCACTAAAACAAAACTATGAAATACCATAGTTTCTTAGCCCAGCTAGTATGAAGCACACTGAAAACATTTACAGTAGCCTACAGTTGGATCAAATCAGCCAACACACAGGCTATTTTATACTAAGGTGATTAGTATCTCATAATCATTTTATACAGTACACTGTGGGCCATTGACCATTTCCACTCAATATCACATAAGGGTGGGAACAGCAACTCCCTGCTCTGTACAGCCAGCCTCAGGAAAGAGTGCCCTACCCTAGGCCATTAGCCCAGGCAAATATCAAAAGTCAGAGCTCAAGCCATGGTGCATCCTGGAAGCACACTGCTCTTGCTCCACAAAGTTGAGGAATCTCAGATGAGGCAGCATGAACCAGCATGAAACTTACTGACCTTCCTCCCAGTTCACATGTGGGATAGGGATTTGAGTTAAGGCCAGGCCTTCTAGGAGTGGCAAAATTAAGTAGTCTAAGAGGCCATGTCAGGGCCGCTCACAGTAAGACATCCTGTGTCGATGGTTGGCCATACCCCAGAGCACCTTGCCTGCTCTTGATCGGGACTGTAGCCATTCTTGTGCATGTTGGTCACAGGCCTGGAAGTCCATCCTCACAGGGTAAAGGGAGGTAGACCTGGGTGGAAGCTCTATCTTGTCTGCCTCTTGGAGTATGCTACCCATTCCCATGGTTACTGGAGCACTCACGTAACGAGTTCACTGGTAAACTGAGATCAAACAGGTCTGGGCTCTAGTACTCTTTCTCCAGGTTGCCAAAATAGACACGTGAAAGAAAGGCTCAGTTCAAGCCTCTTAAATTCTCATGAGCTCTCCCGGTTTTCCTTTGTTTGTTTGCTCTTGCATAAGAGAAAACTCTGTATTGTCCCATGGTACAGACCCAGGGCTACCCCCACACCTTGGAAAATCAAAATCAATGCTAATACATATGTGTACCATTGTCTAAGAAGAAAGCAGAAGGGTGGTTATTCTTTCTTATCAAGGCTACTATCCCTCTATTAACTGTTTTCCTTAAGTCCTAAGGGTCTCTAGGAAGTGAAGGCTTTGTTTGTTAAAGTCTATGGGCCTTTCTGCCAAGTGGTACGTGCACAGCACAGCCTCTGTGAGCTCTACAGCCCCTCCTTCTGCAGAGACAATGGCACAGCACCCTACCCTTGGCCCTGCCTATTGAACTGCTCCAGGTTAGCCTATTCACCAAAGCCATTCAGAGCCTTGGGCACTTCCAGCAATTCTGAACAATAGCATGTTTCAGGGTCCTCCCCAGCTTCTCCTCTGTTCAGCAGCCTGCTGCCCCACAGAAGGCACCAGCAGGTAATTTCAGACCTTATGCTAAAGAGAAGAAAAGCACCAAGTTCAGGCAAGCATTATGATTATGATTACAGCCATGTATGTAGGAAAACAGTCCCCAAGCAAGGGTCAGTCCACATTCAGCCTCTCTGTGGTTGCCTTCCTTACATTGAAATGCTGCTTCTCTGATCTTGTGGAGAAGAGCTGGAGAATGTGCGGCTGCATTTTAATGGAGAGAAATTAATGAAGTCATCTTCCAAGGCATGGAAGGCATATTCATTATTACCCCTCAGGAACACCCTGCCCAATGTTTCATCCCCTATGCAAGCCACAAGGCCCTGTGAGCCACTTATGCCTCTCCCTTGCTGGGTATTTTATTTAGTAGATGATTACAGGACTATTAACTGTAGATAAACATTATTATAGAAACATACAGAAAACATACTCAGACCCAGCACTACACAATTCCTTCTTCACCATATGCCTGTAGCTGCAACCTCACAAAACTGCATTTCTGGAGGGCCGGGGTTAGAGTCGGTAAAGCACTAGCCCTGCAGTCATAAGGATCTGGGTTTGGTCCCTCACAATATACAGTTTAAGAAGCTGGCATAATGATGCACACTTCGTGAGGACGTGGAGACAGGCAAACCCCTGGACTCACTGGCCAGCTAGGGCAGCCCAGACCGACAAGTTCTAGACCAATGAGAGGTTGTGTCTCAAATAAACAAGGTGGTTAGCACAGGAGAAACAGCACTTAGCCTCGGATATATGCACACGCACATGCACCCTCACATATGTACCTCTTCATACATGGATGCATGCCTGAGTGCATATGTGTGCATGCACATGCACGCGCACACATGCACATCTTGTTTCCATCCTAAGGGAAGTGGTCAGGTTTCTATGCAGCCCCTATGAGTCAGATCACTAGAGTTGGAGACCTGAGTATCTCACATCTACCTCTCATGAACACTCATCTGCTAATAAGTCACTGCCAGGACTACTGCAACTGGACAGGGAATTTAAAGAGGAGTGGGGTGGATCCTGCCAGGGAAAGCAGGGCAGAATTCACAGAGAAGGCAAGACCTGAGCTCTCTCTTGGAGGTGGAAAAAATGAATTTTTTATTTAGGTTAAAACATGCACTAAGGAATTAAAGGCCACTAAAGGAATATTTAAGATGGGATGGGCTGTGAGGTTGAGGAAGAAGCAGGAAATTGAGGTCAAGGCTTAAAATCACCCAACTGTCATTATAAGGCTGATAGCAGAGTGTTGTGCCAACAGTCTCTGGCATTATTAACCCAGGACAGCAGCAGCTGTGGGAGGCTGGGCTTAACTCTCAGGGTCCAGGGATGCTACCTATGTTCTTTAAGCTCCCTGCTAAGGACCACTCATGCATCATTTACTCCTTAAAGTGCTGCCCTCCACCAACATCAAAAGTATTTTTTAAAGGCCAAGAATTTATCCCAGAACAAATCATCGCATTTGTCAAACAAATCCAAGTTTATTAGGACTGATGTTGGAAATAATTTCCCAATTATGTAAATGAATAAAATCTGTTTTTAATTAATCTCTAGGCTTAGCTTGCATCCTAAGAATAAATTCTGTCTTTTTCTTGGTACAGGGTTACTCTTCTCGACAATTAGCCTGCAGGGGACCAGCAAAAATTGTTAGATGTGATTGAGCCAGACATATACAAGGTCAGTGGTCAAGGGGGCATTTCTAGAAACTCTATGAAATGTAACAAGGCTCTCAATTCATAAAGAACTATTTAAAATGGTCAGAATCCATGGAAAGGGATGTTTCCATTCTAGCTGTGGTCAGAGCTTGGTTTCAGGGCCTCTTCTGCTGGCCTGGCCTGTTCTATTTATTTTATTCCCTCTCTCCCTCCCGCNCTCCCTCCCTCTCTATGCTGTATATGTTCCTTTCATGATTCCCTTGTATTTCATTATATCTCTTATACAATTTTAAAAAAATTCCAGACATCTAGTACTCCTTCAGGTCCATGTTGACATTCTCTTGCTTTCAGTGGTAGCTTCATTTACTTTCTTATTTCTTGAAATGTATAAAACACATAAATTATGTTGGATGGGGTTATTGTTTGCCATTACTGGTCATCATGGGGACTCATTTCTGATGTTAAATCTCCTTCTATACTTTGTGATTTCTGCCCATGAGTTAATGTGCTGATCGAATATGGATTCCTCTAGAGATGCATGCTCACCTGTCTGGTCTGCTTTATATTAACATTCTTAGCTTGTGGTTATTCAGATTATGCAAATTCTGTCATCTTGGCCCACAAACCCATGTAAAGGCTGCTGCATTACAAGGCTCTCTGCCCATCATGTCATTTGACTCAACAACGGTCTTTCACTGTCTGACTTTGAAGCATGGCTATTTCTTCCCACTTGCCTTTTCCCCTGGGGACAACTGCCCTTCCTAGGTACCAGAATCACCTCTGAGGCCCCACCTGACCTCTCTCCCCATACAGATCTTTGATCTGCCACTCCCACATGGAGGAGCAGCTACTGAAGTCAGTGTTCCTAGCATCCTGAGACTTATTGGAAACTAGAAAAAAAGTAGTTAGCAAGTTTGGTTCTCATCTCACTGAATTCCTGTTCCTCTTGCTTTCTCAAAGTATAGAGAATTCTCCTTGGTTTCTGACTCTATCACCTGTTTATGTTAACTAGCTTACTGTGATGGTTAATGATGGCTGTCAACTTGACAGAGCCTAAACTCATCTAAGAGACTAAACTCTGGGTGTGTCTAAGTTTCTAGATAGGATTAATTGAGGTATGAAGACATGCCTTAACTGGGTCGCCCCATCCCATAGGCTAGAGGCTTGGACTGAACAGGAATCAGATGGTGACCTGAATGCCAGCATTCTTCCTTCCCTTCTGCCTGAGTGCCCCGACACTGACCAGCTGCCTCCTGCTCCTGCCACCGTGCCATCCCCACCATGATGCTGTATCCCCGAGCTGTAAGTCAGAACAAACCCTGCCATCCTCAATTGCTTCTGTGGGATGTCCAGTCACAGCAATGAGCAGCAACTAATATGCATGTACTTGATGTTTTGATATATATATGATATATAAGATATATATAGATATATATAGATATATAATCAAATGCAGTGAGGTGGTGAAGAACTATCTAACTATCTAGTCCACCAGAGTCCATCACAACTAACAAATCGGAGGAGATGCCTTCTGGTGTTAAAGTACCATCATCTCTCCATAGTGCCCCTCCCTCCTCTAGGCATTTCTTCTTGATATCTTCAGCATACACTATGATTTTAGCCCGCAGACCCACCCCTTTCACTGACTCCACCAGATTCTGAGCACCCAGCTGTCAGAACTGTGACTTGAACTGAGAAAGAACATGGTAAACATGGAGCCACACGTACACCTGTTGGAATGAGCAGAGCAGACTGTCTAATATGAATACCAAGTGCCTCCAACATGGACTTCTAAAAACTTGAGACCTGCAGTGAAAATTTTCTATAGGCAGGATAAGAAAATCGCCAACACAAAGAGATATCTCCATGCAAGGTCTGGGGAATGATGGCTGAAGCACAGAAGCTGAGATTCCTACTTTGCTGACACACAGCCCAGCAACGGCCAAGCTCTAAGACAGCAGCAGCTCCCTCCCTCCAATGCCAATTACTGCATTCTTGCTCCGAGCCCTAGGTTTCAGGATAGGAGATTATTACCACACTCTTTCTTTCGATATTTATAAAATGGTAGGGAATTTCCCCTGCTTGGTGGGTTTTATTATAATCCTGACATTTATATTGAAATTGCAGGTGGAAAAGAAGCACTGTAAAAATATACACACCAAGTTTTTTTTTACTGTGCTTCCCCAGGACACCCAGCAATGAATAATGAGCTGTAAGGTTATGAGCCTTCAACTTGATACCCAATAGGAAAGTCCTCAGACACCCTGCTGCGTTTTCTTTCTTCATGAAACGGAGTAGAATGAAGGACACAGTCCAGCAAAAGTTAAATTAGAGAGCCCATTGATTATAGTAACTAGAATGACTGTGCGTCCAAAGCTTTACTAGCTGTGCTGGCTAGTTTATGTCAACTTGACACAAGCCAGAGTCATTTGGGAAGAGGGAACCTCAACTGAGAAAATATCCCTACCAGATTAACCTGTGGACAAGCCTGTGGAGCATGTTCTAGATTGATGGTTCATGTGGGAGGGTCCAGCTCACTGTGGGCTGTACCACCTCTGGGGATGGTGGCCCTGGGTTCACCATGAAGAAGAAAGAGCAACCATGAAGACCAAGCCAGCAAGCGACTACCCTCCACGGCCTCTGCATCAGCTCCTGCCTCCAGGTTCCTGGCCTGTTGAGTTCCTGACGAGACTTCCCTCAGTGATGGACTGTTACCTGAATGTATAAGGTGAAATAACCCTTTTCTCCAGAAGTGACTTTTGGTCACGATGTTTTATTTCAGCAACAGGAACTCTGAGACCTCAGCCCAGTGAGTTTGTGGGCTGATACTACCATGAATGATTTCTGTGGAGACAAGATCGACTTAGTGGGACTGAGAGTGACCAGAGGTGTGGCCCTGCTGGGGCACTGTGCTATGGGACTGTTCTAGAATAGTGGTGTGTGTGTGTGTGTGTGCGCGCACGCGCGTGTGTAGGAGTAGAGATAAGAGGAGATGTTGAAGGAATTGGCTCTTTCCTTTCACCAGGTTAATCCTGGGAATTGAACTCAGATTGTCAGGCTTAGCAGCAAGCACCTTTACCCACAGAGCCATCTCACCTCTCATAAGAGCCATAGAATTTCTAATTTTTCTAATAGATGTAATTGCTATTGCTGTAGGGCCGGGCTTCAAGTAAATAAAATAAAATAGCTATCTACTATATAAATCATAAAGAAACTTATTTTAAAGTAATTCTATGGGGTGGAGAGATGTCTCAGTGGTTAACAGCGCTGGCTGCCTTCCCAAGGGACTCAGGTTCAATTCTCAGCACCCACATGGCGGCTCACAGTGGCCTGTATCTCTAGTTCTAGGGAATCTAATGCCCTCTTCTTGCCTCCGTGAGTATCAGGAATACACTCTGGTGCACAGACATACATGCAGACAAAACATACACATAAAATAATAAAAAAATATTTAAGTTCTTTAGTTCACATATAATTTGCCATTTACTAAAGTTGAAAGCAAAATTTCATACTAATGAAATGGCTGAGATTATTTATTTTTACAGAAAGGATGAAATCTTGGCTGAATATGTGATGTTGTATGACAGAGCATCTTCAGGGCTTTTCTGAGTTGATTGACAGTTTGCTTTTGTAATTATCAATGCTGACAAGGCCACTTCAAATAAACATACAGTATGAAATAGCAAAAGTATGTTTAGGGTCGTTATGGAAAGTCTAGCCTAATTCTCAAACAGCAATTTAAAATCAAATATCCTAACACACTGCCATCCGCAGATATGCCAATGTGATACTAACATGCTGAGGAATGACATTCAGGAAAGCATTAAAAGTCTTTGTTTTCTGTAATTAAAACACCATGTTGCTATAATAACAGAATGATCTGTGCAATAAAAACACTGCAGCCCCCCTCCCATGGTCAGAGTTCACTTTGGCTATCATTGCCCAGCTACCCAACTTCTCCTCTGACACAGTCACTCACTGAATTGATTCAGGTAAACTAAGCTGGCCAGAAGCCCCAAGGGTCTACCTGTCTCCACCTCCACAGCCCTGGAATTAGAGGTACAGGCTACCACCCCTAGTGTGCCTTATGTGAGTTCTGGGTATTGAACTTAGACCCTCATGCTTGGGAGACCAGCCCTGTGCCAAATGAGCTGTCTCCTTAGGACTTCAAAAATTTCCCTGCTCCCAAGTCAGCTGGTAACTGGATTTTTGTAGCAACCTCCTCAGTCTATGACTTTACTATTACTCTGTAGCCACCAAGCCTGACACCAAAGCTCACCTGTGTATTTTCCTGGCAGCGAGCTTTCTGTTTTTATGTATACTCTCATAACCTCCTTCACCCCTCACACTCACTCCAAACGTGACCACTGGCTCACTTTAGCCATTGAGACAAGAACAAACAAAAATCTAAAGTCACTTCTAACAGTGCCAACACAGGGAGGCCTTTCTCTTCTCTCTGAGACCCCAGATCTCTGTTGATACAATAAAAAACAAGGTCAGGTTAGCAGCTTATGGAGAAGAAAGGTGTGGAAGTGAATCACCTCATCTGAGCATCCCAGCTGACCAGTGAAGCTCAGTAGATCCCACAGCTCCAGTTAACCCAGTCAAGACAGAACCAAGAACCTCAGAACTAGCCCAGATCATTTTTTCAACCTCAGGTTCCTGAGCTAAATGAATAGTTATGGAGTTAAAGTCACTAAGTATTGGGGGTGATTTCTTAAAGGTAACTTATATAGCCATTCACAAAGATGTAAAAAGTAATGTATTCTCAAAGGATGACTAGTAAAAGCGTTAAGAGTCTCTATAAAGTGAAACCACAGACCTTAAGTGAGAGTTTATGGACTCGTTAGGGGGCATAAAATCCAAGAGTTTGGTTATCCATTTTCTCATGTTAATTTGAAGAGGTCGTTACAAAGTCCATTTGGTCTAAATATCCTGCTCACCAGTGAACCATGGTGTCGAATCCCTGCTTACAGCAAATCACAGAAATTTCACAACTGTGTCAGAACTCAAGCACTCTATAATAAGACATTGAGGTCAGCACTGGGATCCCAAGGTTTAGCCATCATGAGTCGTTGGGATAACTGAGCCTCCTTCCAGAGTTGCTGCAAAGATTAAACCAAGAACTTGTACTATTTGGTAGATGCTAAATAAATGTAAGCACTCAAAAATATTAATTGACTTTCAAGTTTGGAAGCCAGTTCAATCGCTAACTACCGCGCATTACACATCCTGTGGGAGGCTTTACAGAAATGTCTCCATGTGTGCTACCCTGTTGCATCCACTGACTATCAATGAAGTGGCTGTCACATTGTCTTAGAAGTGAGAACCTTGAGAAGCAGAGAAGCAACTTCCCTAGCATCAGACAGGTGGGAAGTAGCCGCTACCACCAGCAACTGTCACATTGACCCCATCACATCTGGAGTACTTTCCTTTCTGTCAGACACAAAGCAGCTTGGGGGAAAAAGAAAGTAATTTTGCTTATAGGTCCACAGGGACAGAGTGCTCATGACAGGGAAGCCATGACGACAGGCAGGGAAAGCATGTCAGCAGAAGCAGGAAGTCACCTGATCAACTCTCATCAGCACACAGGAAGCCCGGCTGGGGCAGGAAGGAAATCCAGGGTATAAGCCCACTCCAGGAATGTACTTACTCCAGCAAGGCTCCACCTCCTAAAGTTCCACAACCTCCCCAGACGGTATCATGAGCTGGGGACCAGGTGTTCCAACTTAGGAGCCTACTGGACATGTCTTATTTAAACCAGGTCATAATGCTTCCTTGACTGGTGGTCAAAAGCAAAACCCAATTTAGAGTGCTGAGGATTAAAGACCCACTCTTGAGAGTGGTAATTATATAAAGGGCCTGTCTGTCTATTTCCAAAGGTAGCCCTGTTTTGCATTTTTATCAGTGGCCAGGACTGAACCTGTTCAGGACAGTGTAAAGTGTGCTCTCCAGAATTCTGTCCTATGTTTCATTTAAAAATCTTTGTCATATTAGCCACTTCCTAAACTGCCCGCTGTTCTTCCATCCTCCCTGGACATATGTGTGTGAGCTCTGGAGTCAGATTACATCTGAAGGGATCACAACTCAGCACCTACTGACTGTGTGAGCTTGGGCAACAGGAGACCCCTTGAACTCTTTGTTGCCTTGTCTGGGGAAGATAGGAAATTATACCATTTCGTGGAGAGTGAAAGAAAGGAGGGATAAAGTATGGAAGAGAGAGAAGAGTCAGGAATGGAGGGGAGAGAGAGAGAGAGAAAGCCAAGTACAGAGCTTTCCATAGATTTGATGTTTATTGATGCTTTTGATCCACAGCTAGGATGCCATGGCCTTCACACACACACACACACACACCCACACGCACGCACACACACGCACGCGCACACACACACGCACACACACACGCACACACACATGCACACGGCACATTTACATGCAGTGTATTTAATCCTGTGCTTTCTCAGGTTCTTTGCTTGATTATGCCATCCCTGAAATGGAAGTCTGCATTCCTAGGTCTCTCTTCCTAGAACTCCACCATTAGCAGCTGCTCCCTGTTTGGTGAAACCAACTTAATCCAACGGTGAGTCTGGTTTTTTAACTTATCCATTGAGCACTTCTGTTTGCTCAACCATCCTTCATACTTTCAGTTGTTGGACTACATCAGTGGTTTGCAAAGACCTTTGCTTGGTGTTTCCCAATGACATTCTGCTCTCAAATGGACTGAAAGAGGGTGCCTGAACAGGAAGTGAACTGCATGCAGAGATGCTCTTCCTGAAGAAAGGGGCTGAGAAATACAGGTTTTTAGCCCCCCGCCCCTTAAAATGTTTCTGGGAGCCTCTGATAATGCCTTGAGCATCTCCTATCCAGCTAATCACTTAGACTCCTAAAGGCCAAACCCCAGACTCTCCACCCCCTAGGTGAAACCAGCTCTAAGCATGAACCCCTAGAAGCTGAAGGAATATATTTCTAAAGAGAAAGTACACCTTCCACCCCCATCCCCACCTCCACACACACCTCCCTCTGACCCCAGAAAATTCTGCAGGGAGAAAAGATGAGTGGTACTTCAAAGTCTCAAAGAGTGATAATGATCACTCACAAGTGCCTAGAATTCCAGCTCTAGGGGATCTGACACCCTCTTCTGGCATCTGGAGATATCTGCACTGGCATGTGATACCCACACACAGAAATACATATAATTAAAAATAACATAAATCTTTTCTTCATCTAAGTAGCAATGTGCAGGCTGAGACAGAGCCCCTCTGAAACTGAAATGATGATGGTGTTTCAGCTTATCAGGACTCTGCTCTGTAGATATATATGTCACTGTTGAATAAACCAATTATGGCTGCATAAACTGATTGTTTCATGCATAAAACCTTTCTTAAATTCTGCTGCCTTCACTGAAAATCGCCAGTAGGAAATGTTTATCAAGAGCTCACTATATGCCAGATGATATGTATTCATATTTCATCAAGCCCATGAAGTGAGCATGGCTATCTACACAGATAAGGACGCTGAGGCAGGGGGCCTGGCTTCATTCTTTAGGGTCTGACAGCGAGCAAAAGCCATGGCAGGGGTGTGAAGCCGTGCCTTCCTTGTGTTTCACCCCCAGGCTGCTGCTCCAAGAACAGCTTTCTGGCTCTATGCAGAACCATCATGTGAACTCTTTGAAGTAATGAGCCTCTTCATTCTTGTGCTGCTTAGCTTTTTGTCAACTTGACACGAACTGGAGTCACCCAGGAAAAGGATATCTCAACTGAGGCACTGCCTCCATCAGATTGACCTGTTGACGTGTCCACTATGGGAGGGCTTTCTCAATGGCTAACTGATTCGGGAGAGCACATTCCACGAGGGAAGGTGCCTTTCCCAGGCAGATGAGCCTTGTCTGTACTAGAGAAGAAGCTATGCAAGCCAGAGAGTGCAAGACAGTAACCAACACCCAGCTGGTCTCAGCCTTGGCTCCGGCATCTAGGCTCTATCAGCTAGGGACTGATGGAGGGAATGTGGAAACAAAAGAGAGCAGATCGGCATCTCCGGAAGCAGAAGCATCCTTTAACCAGAATGTCTGAAGGGCCACAGTCTGTATGCAAGTGAGCCTGTGGACACATAATGTGGAGGTCTTGGATTTTATAGGACACTTGGGGGATGAAGAGTCCATCTGGGGTCAGTTGTCCCTGCAGTCTGGATATGGTAGATATTAGCAGGTCTGGTGTGTGGATCTACTTACCAGAAGCTTCCAAGGGTGCCATCCGTCAAGTCAACTCTCCTACCCAGAGAGTTCTCAGTCCACCTGAGGCTTGTAGGTGGTTAACCCTTCAGGTTTGCGGCTGAGTTTCTGTGTTGCCTTCCCCTGCCGACGGTATGGAAAGTGTGAGATGAAATCTAACCCTTCCTCCTCGTCACAGTGTTGATCACAGCAACAGAAAGAAAGCTAGAACACCCCTCTTCTGGTGATTATCGCAAGATAGAGAAATCATCTCGAGGGGTGCATGCATGCGTGTGTGTGTGTGTGTATGTGTGTGTGTGTGTGAACAATAGTAAAGAAAAAGAGGCTCTCAATATGACAGTAGTGAAGGGGTCATGAGAGAAACTAGAGGGATGAAAGGGAAGGGCTAGATGACATAATTATATTTTAATTAAAGATTTTAAAATGCAGATGGGGCCTTGACTGACAGCTTCTGGTTCAGTAGGGTCTGAAGGGAAGGTTGGGAATCTGCATTTAACTAGGACCAAATATTAACTGGTACAAGAGGACTTTAGCAGCTACCCTGAAAGCATTGTCTCTGGGGCATCATCAAGGGTCTCCTTCAAAGGGGGTAGCCTGGGTGCTTTAGGTGCCACTTGCATTTTGCTCTCTACAAAGTTTCCAAACAAGAGTTGTGCCTTAACGTTAGTTAATAAGGATGGAATGTGACTGGTATAGAGGGCAATCCTAAATTTGTTCCAGTCCTCTATCACCCCTGCTAGGAAGATGTCACTAATCCTCAGGGCTAGCTGTCCCAAGCCAGGGCTTGAATAGCAAGAGAAAGAAAGGGCAGCCTCCTCTGCTCTCTTTGAAACATAAAAGGTCCAGGCTGCAGGAGAATGCTGATGGTGACAGATGTAAGAAGTTTATTATATATCACAGAGATCCAGATTAGGAAAAGCCTTCTAAATCCAATTTTTCTGCTTAAAGCAGAAAGCAAATAAGGCCATCCTGGCTTGGCACCGGCCTCATAGAACTCATTGACAGGATGTCTGGAAGCCGTTAGGAGACCCCACTGTGGTGCCAAGAAGGCAAGTTTTGAGGCTATTATCATGCACCCCATCTTTTGCTCTTAAAAGCAATGTAATCAGTGTGAAGTGGGGTAAGAAGCCACTTTGCTGAGGCAAATTTCAGAGTAAAGTGACCGGAAGACTAGGGAATCAGTATAGGACAGGGAGGAGGAGGACGATGATGAAAGTGACCCTGAACTTTGAAGGGCTAACAAATGACACCCATACTCTCTCTCTACCCAACTTTTTCATCTAATGTAACACTAAACTGCATGCCAGATGTCAAAACAGTTATGGGGGTCAGCTGAGGACTTGAACAAATACATTCTGCAAGTTCTACTTCTGAGACATATATCATCATGGCAGCTACCTGCCTGGCTGATTCCCTGGCTTTCTCTACCTCTGGGGCTGGGGTTGGGGGGTGGAGTCAAGCAAGCTTCTGGAAAGTCAGCTAAGCCTGGAGAGTACAAGAAAACCCTTCCCTCAGATTCCGCTTCAGGTATCTGTTAAACATTGTGAATGGCATGGAGCTATGATGAGAGGTAAGGTGCGACAAGGTTCAGGGCCTGGTGGGAATCTATGAGGTGATGGGTCAAGGGTCATGGGTCATGAGTCGGCAGCTCCTTGAGTTCCACTCATTTTATTTTTATCCAGTTTCCTCACACAATGGTGTTTCTATGCTCAGAATCCATCCTTCCAGTGCTGGAGTTCTGACGTTTTCTCTCTCTATTTTCTCAAACAAACAAAACCCCAAATCCCCTCAGTCTCATCAGTTTTTCCTGTCCCATTAGGAGTTCCTGAAGGCCTTTATCTCTCAATTGT
>LOEQ01002857.1:239076-249720 GCA_001685075.1 Bramus lutescens | reverse complement strand
TATTAATTGTTTCTCTCAGTGTCTGTGCTGCTGGGGTTCTATTTAGGAAGTAATCCCTGTGCCAATGTGTTCAAGTGTACTTCCCACTTTCTCTTCTATAAGGTTTAATGTGGCTGGCTTTATGTTGAGATATTTGATCCATTTGGACTTGAGTTTTATGCATGGTGATAGATATGGGTCTATTTTCATTCTTCTTCATGTTGATATCTAGTTTTGCCAGTACCACTTGTTAAATATGCTTTCTTTTTTCCATGTGATATTTTTGTTTCTTTATCAAAGATCAGGTGTTCGAAGATGATTGGATTGATATCTGGGTCTTCTATTCGGTTCCATTGGTCCTCCTGTCTGTTCTTATGCCTATACCAGGCTGTTTTCAGTTCTGTAGCTCTGTAGTAGAGTTTGAAGTCAGAGATTGTGATGCCTCCAGGAGTTCTTTTATTGCACAGGATTGTTTGGTTATTCTGGGTTTTTTGCTTTTCCAAATGAAGTTGAGTACTGTTCTTTCAAGGTCTTTGNGCTACTGATTTTTTTGAGTTAATCTTGTATCCTGCTACATTGCTGAAAGTGTTTCTGAGCTGTAGAAGTTCCTTAGTAGAATTTTTGGGGTCACTTATGTAAACTATCATATCATCAGCAAACAGTGAGAGTTTGACTTCTTCTTTTCTGATTTGTATCCCCTTGATCTCCCT
The DNA here is from genome assembly GCA_001685075.1 of Bramus lutescens. NCBI lineage: Eukaryota > Metazoa > Chordata > Mammalia > Rodentia > Cricetidae > Bramus > Bramus lutescens. The sequence goes on along the minus strand of LOEQ01002857.1, from coordinate 249,031 downwards.
TTGGTGTCTTATTGCTCTAGCTAAGAGGAGGTGCAGGAAAAAATGACTGGTCCAGAAAACTGCTCTCTGAAGATGACATCAGTATCACATTTTACATGCTTTGCCTTTATTTCTCTGGAAATTCATTATGTAATTGAAATTCATTTTATCTGTGATTTGATCTATATTCACCTATTGTTATAGCATAATTTTGTGTTATGAGAGACTTTGTAAACATTAATTATTAAAAAGAATTGGGTTCTATAAACTTTCTCATTCCATTTCTGGTATTCATACTCCCCCTTTATTTCAGATAGTCTGAGCTTAGCAGCTCTAGTCGCTCCTCAAAGATCTTGGATGTCTATCTCAGCTCTTTCTGGCAGTTGTAGAATCTCTTGCTGTCGGGCACCATTGTCTAGTGAACATTCTCTCTCTCTCTCTCTCTCTCTCTCTCTCTCCACTTTAGAAGACCTCATTTACNNTCTCTCTCTCTCTCTCTCTCTCTCTCTCTCTCCACTTTAGAAGACCTCATTTACCCTTAGAGTTTTATAAATGCTCTCTTTGTGTTGTTGATGCCCAGATTTATATCTCTGGCCGTGACCTTTGCAAAATTAGTTCTAGTGCACACAAAAGTAAATCCTAGATATTTTCTTTTTTAAAGTCCCATTCCCCCTCAAATTAAGGGTGTTAAATACCAGGTGATTAAATTTTACTTCAGTTTTAGGTTATTATGTTAATTTGGTTCTTGCATTGCTTAAGGAATATGACTTGTTTTATTTTTACTTTCGAAATTTATTAATGATTTTCAGTGGTTTGATACCTGATGTTTTTTATTTTATACCTGATAGATGAGTTAGATTTACCTGTTTTTCATATAATATGTACGGGTGTTTTGCCTGCATGTTCATCTGTATTCCACATGTGTGCCTGGTACCCATAGAAGCCAGAAGAGGGTGTCAGCTCCCCTGGGACTGGATTTACAGATAGTTGTGAATCACCCATGTGTGTTGGGAATTGAATCTGGTTCCTCTAGAAGAGCAGCCAGTACTCTTAACTACCTACTACCACTTTTTGAGGCAGGGTCTTTCTGTGTAGCCCTGACTATTCTGAAACGTACCGTGTAGACCAGACTAGCATTGAACTCAGGAGATAGGCTGCCTCTGCCTCCTGAGCACTGGGTTTAAAGGTGCGTGCCAACACTCTAGTTTTTCATTATCTAACAGCATTTTTAACTTTCTTTCATGCTTCAGCCTTCTAAGAGCTAGACTTATAGACATGGGCCACCATACCCTGCTTAAATGTTTCTTATTATTTTTTTTAGTCAATCTTCTGAATGTGATAAAGCAGGATTGTGTGTATACATGATCCATTTCTGTTCATTTTGTTGTTTCACCTTTGTTGTTTGTGACCTACTGATCACAAACTACATAGCTAGTTTATTATTATTTTTATCCTAATGGGATAGATGCTTGCTTAGGATATGCCAGGCCTTAGTACTTGAAAAATGAAAATAAGTAAGGAAAATTTATTTAGAGTATTTTCAGTATGTACATAGGTATATTTTTTACAATATCACTAATCATAAAAGTTCTTTTTAATATTTAATGGATTTTAAATATAATCACTGTACAAGTAATTGTTAATCTTAAATATTATTATGATTATTATTTTTAAAGTTTTATTTATTTATTATATGTACAACATTCCTTCCATGTGTGCCTGAAGGCCAGAAGAGGGCACCAGATCTCATTACAGATGGCTGTGAGCCACCATGTGGTTGCTGGGAATTGAACTCAGGACCTCTGGAAGAGCTCTTAACCCCTGAGCCATCTCTCCAGCCCCTTAAATATTATTATTGTGCGAAAATAAATTGCTCATTATCTCAACACTTAGAAATGACCAAACTCTTTGTGTATTGTTACTATATATGTAAAAGGGAATGGGAGGGTGGAAGAAGGTAGAAAGGTAAGGATGGAGGGAAGATTTGCATGTCATCAGTATTAAGTCACTCTGTAAATATCACTAGTGTCTCTTCTAGAGCAGGATACAAGGAGTGTTTTTTTTTTTAATTNTTTTTTTTTTTTTTTTAGCACCAAGCCTGACTAGTTCCTGGCATATAATATTCATTAAATGTTTGAAGAATAAGTAAAAAAAAAATTTTTTTCCCTTTTTCTCTCTGAAGATTTCCATGGAGAATGATTATCTGGGACCTCGAAGAATTGAGAGTCTACAAAAAGAAGACACTGACTGGCAGCGGAAAGCTCACATGGCTGTGTTGTCTATCCAGGATCTCACTGTCAAATATTTTGAAATAACAGCTAAAGCACAGAAAGGTAAGTTTTTTGGTACGATTCCTTAGGCATTTTTGATGATCAATAGTTTTTTATGTTTAGAATAATTATATAGAGTTGGGTCTCACCCCAACACAGAGTAACTGTTATTAGCAAGGCAAGGTCTCCTTTCAGTTTCTTTTAGGCACATGTGTCTACCCATATGCATTCTGTAAATCAATAGAAAAGATATAGAGTACTGCTGTTGGAGGAGCCACCAGAGAAGACTTCTCAGACATGGGTTGAAGTCTGTTTTAGCTGGCTGTCAACTCTACTGGGTGTTGGGGATCCCAGTGTAGTCCTGAACCTTTTTTAGAGGGAGCTTTTAAGCATAGAATCTGTGTTCTGGGTTGACATACTTCAGATGTGGAACCACAGAAGCCAAAAAGCAAGGTTAGTCCATTTAGAGATATTCTCAATATTAGGTACTTTGGATTGGGTCTTTGTTTTCACTTTGGCATGTGGTACTGTTTGCATGCTGAGTTTTTTTTTGGCATAAATGGTACTTCCATCATAGACTCAGTTATGCTAAAATCTGGGGGACCACTAAGGTCTGAGGCCGGCCATGTTTCAAGTACAGAAACAGACACAGTGAGATCATTTCATCTTGGATAGAGCCAGTTAATGGATAAACATAACTAAAGCAATTAACAATCTATCTACACACAAATTAAGTTATTTACAAAACTATACCTTAAAGACTTTAAAATTTATCATACTTAAAACAGAATGTTTTCCCCCTTGTACTATACTCTACTTTATTGATCTTACAGTTGCTGAAATTTATGAGACAATTTTAAAAGATGACCAGAAATTTTAAAAAGAGAGAAATATATTTGGTACAAAGCAGACAATAGGGATGTTTTCTCTGAGACCTTAAGATTGAGGTTCAAGGAGATGCAAAGTTGAAAACTTTCAGCTCTATTGTTAGTATGCCTATTTGTGCTGCATTAAATAACAAAAAGGTTCTTCCTCTTGGAGTAGTTTAGACTAAGAGTAAGCACAAACTTGAATTTCATTGCTAATATCTTCTGTTACATCTATAATTTGTTGTCTTTTGTGTGTATGATGTTTGTCTGTTGTCTTTCCCTAACAGAGGGTTTTTCTCCATATTTATTGAACAGTACAGAAAACATGATATGGGAAAGGAATGAATTTTCTTCTATAAACATTTTTAGAGTTTTACAAGAGATGTTTTACTGATATAAGATGACCCAAGATAGTACTCAAACTGCAAACATGTTATCAGCCTATCTCTATATGTTGCTTCCAACATTTATAGTGGATGTTTGTTTTCTTTTAAGGTTGAGAGCAACCTGTTGGCCGCTTCTAGCAAATGATTACTACAACACACACATCCATTATTTTGGGACAGGGACATTGAAGTGTATATAGTAAAAGATCAAAGCTACATGTTGGGAGAGGCTGCTAGATCATTTCCCGACAGCTCAGTCCCTAAATAACCACACAAACTGTATTAATCAAATCACTGCTTGGCCCATTAGCTCTAGCTTCTTATTGGCTAACTCTTACATCTTAATTTAACCCATCTCTATTAACCTGTGTATGGCCACATGGCTGTGGCTTACAGGCAAGGTTCTTTCTGACTTGTCTGTGTGTTCGCAGTTGCGGCTGTCTCACTAACTCAGCCTTCTTCCAAAATGCAGTTTAGTTTTTCCTGCCTAGCTCTATTCTGCTAAGCCACTGGCTGAAACAGCTTCTTTATTNCATTAGCTCTAGCTTCTTATTGGCTAACTCTTACATCTTAATTTAACCCATCTCTATTAACCTGTGTATGGCCACATGGCTGTGGCTTACAGGCAAGGTTCTTTCTGACTTGTCTGTGTGTTCGCAGTTGCGGCTGTCTCACTAACTCAGCCTTCTTCCAAAATGCAGTTTAGTTTTTCCTGCCTAGCTCTATTCTGCTAAGCCACTGGCTGAAACAGCTTCTTTATTCATTAGCCAATAAAAGCAACACATACAGAAGGACTTCCCACACCAGCTATATATTTAGCATTTTTTTTACAATATGATTACATTGAAAATTGAAGGTATAGTAAAGGTGGGTTCATTGTTTTTTAAGAGCAAGTTAGACAGGCTGAACAAATAATAAAGTAGATTGAGCATATAGTCAAGGCATGTTATTAACATGATTCTAAGTTCTGACAAAAATTCAGTTTTTAAAAATGAGATATTTTCAGAAAAAAGCTGTTCTCTCACTTAAGAGTCACCAAGAACAGCAGTGACTATAGCAACAAAGCTCAGGGAGACTAAGAAAAGGGAGCACATCCTCTACAGAAGCAAACTCCTTATCTCAGGTCGGGAACATAGGTGATTTTTAAAGACAAAGTCAAGAAATAGCAGTATTGTTGAAGTAAGCACCAGAGGCTTGAAGTAAGCTGGCTGTATTTGAGCATCAGCATAGGAACGGGAGCAGTAGCCATAAGGAGCTGACTTTTAACATGAACATAAATTATTCTGAATTCATTTCTTCTTAAAGGAGTTGTGGGGCTGGAGAGATGGATCAGTAGTCAAGAGCACTATTTCTCTTCCAGAAGACCTGGGATCAATTCCTAACACCCATGTGGAGACTCACTTTTGTCAGTTAATTCCATTTCCAGGAAATCCAATGCCCTTTTCTGGCCACCATAGACACCAAGCACACATGGTGTGTACAGACACACATACAGGTAAAACACCTGCACATATAAAAGAATTTCTGAAATTTTTATGGCAAAAAAATTGCTAAATTCTTGTCTTACTTAGTATTCTATTGCTATGACAAGACACCATATGACAAGTGGCCATGGCAACTTTTAAAAAGGAAAACATTTAATTGAGCTGACTTACAGCCCAATTAGAGGTTTAGTCAGTTATCATGGTGAGTTGGTAGCATGCAGGCAAGCATGGTGCTGGAGATGGAGCTGAGAATCCTTTGTTTCAGTCTGCAGCATCAGTAAGTGAGCTGTGTGCTGGCCGTAGCTTGAGCATAGGAGACCTCAGACTTTACCCTTATAGGTACACACTTCCTCTGATGAGGCATACATACTCCAACAAAGCCATACCTCCTAATAGTGCCACTTCTGTGGGGGCCATTTTCTTTCAGACCACCATATTCCACTCCTTGACCTTCATTATGATAGGCTTATAGCCATATTAGTATAAAAATACATTCAGCCCAATGTTAGTCTATAACATTTCAAACTTAAAAAAGCCTGAAGTTCAAGGTCTTCTGAGATTCATGCAATCTCTTAACAGTATTCTCTTGTAATATCAAAAAGCAGATCACATACTCCCAACATATAATGGCATAGTATATATATATATATATTATCATTTCATAATGGAGGAAAGGAAGGAAGGTGAGAAAATACTAGACCAAAGCTCAAGACAAAAAAACAGCTGTGCAAACTTCTGACTGTGTCATTCCATATCTGATGTCAATATTCTTCTGATCTCCAACTCCTTTTAGCTTTGTTGACTACAACACATTCCTCTCTTTTGGGCTGGTTCCACTCCCTGTTAGCAGGTATCTCACATCTGACTTCTCCAAGGCAATCCAGGTTTCACCTTTACAGCTTCATACAATGGCCTCTCAGGGCTTTCGTGCAGGGACATCCCTGCCACATGCCTGGCCTCAGTGGCTTTCTTTAGTCTCATAGGAAGATTTCATAACCCTTTTCTTCTATCCTTGATTCTAAATCCAGAATCACATGGCTGACGCTGCCAAGTTCTGGTGGCTTATGACAGCAATACCCCCAGTTTCTGGTACCAACTTCTGCTTTAGTTAGGTGTAGGCAGGGTTTTCCTGTACTGGTGGTCATTTCCCAAATAACCAACACTGAGACTTAATATTACTTATAAATGCTTGGGCCAATAGCTCACACTTATTACTAGCTAACTCTTACATTTAAATTAACCCATATTTTGTATCTACACTCTACCATGTGGCTTGGTACCTTTTCTCTGTATGGTATGCTCATCTTGCAACTGCTGGTAACTCTTCTGACTCTGCCCCTTTTCATCCCAGCATTCTTTCTCTCTCAGTCTGTCTTGCCTAATCTCTTCCTGTCCAGCTATCATCCAGTCAGCTTTTTATTAACAGTGAGAACAATACGTGTTTACAGTGTACAGGATTATTTCTCAATAGTTAGGTGTCTACTGCTGTGAAGAGACACCATGACCACAACTCTTATAAAGGAAAACCTTTAATTGTGCTAGCTTACAGTTTCAGAGGTTTAGTCCATTATCATTATGGTGGGATATGGCAGTGTGTAAGCAGACATGGTGCTAGAGAAGGAGCTGAGAATTCTGTATCTTGATCTGTAGGCAACAGGAAGTGAATGACTCACTGTGCATGGTTTGAGCATGTATGAGATCTCAAAGCACATTCCCACACAGTGACATACTTGCTTTAATAAGGTCACACCCACATCAAAGCCAAACCTCCTAATAGTGCCATTCCCTGTGGGGGGTCATTCTCTTTCAGAACACCACGATTCTGTATTGTAAAGATGGTTAGGACAAAGTAACAATACAAAATTAATCACCTTTGAAAATATAAAAGGAATGTTGCAGTGAGTATATCTCATTGCATTTTGAACTAATCTAATTGCCATGCTTCATTATTAAAGTGTGATTGGGTATAAAGATACAGAGTTAAGGTTTCAGGTGACACCACAGTTAATGCTCCTATCAGTATTTTTTAAATCAATTTATTTTACTTTTATGCATGTGCCTATGTGATATATATATTTAAAATGTGTGTGTGTGTGTGTGTGTGTGTGTGTCTCTCTCTCTCTCTCTCTCAGAGAGAGAGAGAGAGAATATGTAGGTTCCCATGGAGGCCCAAGGCGTTGGCTCTGCTGGAGCTGGCTTTATATGTCTTTGTGTGCTACCTAATGTGGGTGCTGCTAATTGTCCTCTGGAAGAGTGGTGGGTGCACTGAATCACTGAGCTGTCTCTCTAGTTCTGCTTTTTTTAAACTGGACATTAACTGTCAACAATTAGCATCTGAGTCAGGCCTATGTTATTACAAACTAAGACTTTATCCCTTTCTAGGTGGTAGTGTCACATGCCTTTAATCCCAGCACTTGGGATGCAGAGGCAGGCAAATCACTGAATTTTGGGGGAAGGAAAAGGGTTGTGTTATATTTTCATAGCTGATGGTTGCATTTTTACCTTCTGGATGAGAGCTGAAATAATGTGTGGCATTATTTACATCTGGTTTTCAGAGAATTTTTAGAGTATACATGATGAACCATGAAATGTAGAATTGAATGCTTAGAATATTTAGGGCTTAGATTTCAACTAATACATAATATGCTATGTATTGCACTTTTAACATTTCACCCCCATTCCTAAATGTTATTTTTGTGATTAATTTTTGTTGTTTTTTGAAACGGGGTCTCTCTGTGTAGCCTTGGCTACCCTGTAACTGACTCACTATGTAAATGAAGCTGGCCTCAACTCACCGTTTCTAGCTTTAAGCTAGTTTAAAAAAATGATTTATACATATTTTTTATTTATGTATATGTATGTGAGTCTGTGTGTTTATGTGCACCACATGTGCACAGAATCCTGAGGAGACCAGAAAAATGTATTTGATTCTCTGGAGCTGATAATTGCAGTTAGTTGTAAACTGTGTGGATGCTGGGAACCAAACTCAGGTCCTCTGCAAGAACAGTAGACATGCTTATCTTCTCAGCCATCTCTCCACCCTAGTTGAAGGTTGATTCTTTGTTTTATTTGTCTGAAATTCACTGTGTGTACACAAACTTAAGAGGTTTACCTGCCTCTGCCTTCCGAATGTTGTGATTAAAGGCGTGAAGCATTGCTCTAGCAAACAGAGAATGCACATTATTAGACTATATTTTAGAGACCTTAAACATAATCTGTTGTGGGAATCAGTGATATCTAGCACCTTAGTTCCTTACTGTCTAGTAGTTTTGTGCCTTACTATCTCTGCTAAATTATTATTACCAGCTGTATATGATCGGATGCGAGCAGATCAGAAGAAATTTGGCAAAGCATCATGGGCAGCAGCTGCAGAACGCATGGAAAAACTCCAGTATGCAGTTTCTAAGGAGACTTTGCAAATGATGAGAGCTAAAGAGATTTGTCTGGAACAGAAGAAACATGCATTGAAAGAAGAGGTAACAGAAGCCAGAAGCCGTCATTAAAATATATAAAATGTAAAACATTAGGATTTACGTACATTAGTTTCTTAGTTTTGATAGAAATATTTTTTGATAATTTTTATGTAACACTTTATAACACTGATTATACTGCCAGTTTTATGCATTCGTGTGTGTGTGCGCGCGCGTGTGCGCACGTGTGCGCGCATTTATGCACGAGTGCAGGTGTAGATGCAAATGTTTGTATGTGTAGTCACAAGGACAGTCAGCCTTGGGTGTTATTCCTTAGTTGATGACTACTTCATTTTTTGAGAAAGAATCTTTTACTGCCCAGGAGTTGTCAGTTAGGCAGGGCAGGCCAACCCAAGGCTCCACCCTCTCCAGCACTGGGATTTCAAATCCATGCCACCATACTCAGCATTTTTATGTGGGCTCCAGGGATTGGGTTCTTAGACTTGCACTATATTTTAGTTTCGTTCTGATGCTGTGATAAAATGTAGACCAACAGAAACTAGGGGGATTTATTTGGTTTATAACTTGAGGTCACAATCCATCCCTGAGGGCTGTCAAGGCAGGAGGTTCACCCAGAAACCGTGGAGGAATGCTGCTTGCTTACTTGTTCTCTCAGTGGTTCAGGCTCATTCAGCTAGTTTGTTTAAATTGCCCAGAATAGCCAGGTGTAGTGACACACACCTTTAATCCCAGCACTCAGGAGGCAGAGGCAGGCAGATCTCTGAGTTTGAGGCCAGCCTGCTCTACAGTGTGAGTTCCAGCACAGTCAGGGCTACACAGAGAAACCCTGTCTTGGGGGTGGGGTGGTGACAAAACAAAAACAGCGCTGCTCAGGGAATAGTACAGGTGATTCTAGGCTGTGTCAGGCTGACAGTTAATGATAACTAGGATACACAGCTCTCTTCCTATCACAGTTACTTTTTATACCTGTGATAAGACACCATGAACAAGGCACCTTAAAATGAAGGGAGTTCAACTTTGGGCTCATGCTTCCAGAGGATTACAGCCCCTGACCAATCACGGCAGGAGTACGGCAGCAGTCAAGCAGACATGACACTACAGAAGTAGCTGACGGCTCCCATTTCAGTCTAAAAAGGAACATAAGATAGAGAAAGCCAATTGGGAATGGTGATAGTCTTTTGAAACCTCAACACCCATTTCCAGTGACATGTCCTCCAGCAAGGCCACACCTCCTAATCCTTCCCAAACAGATTACAAAGTGAGGACCAAGCATTCAAATATGATCCAGTAGGGCTGTTATCATTTAAACTACCATACTTTGTAGCCCATTTTCATATCTTTTCTGTGAGATGTTTGTGATGGCACCCACTTCAAGATTGCCACCTGTAGAAGATCTGGACACATGGTATCTTTGCCTAACAGTAGGTTTTTCTGTTTTTCTTTTGGTCATCAAAAGAACAAATAATCAAAAAAAAAAAAAAGTCGAGTACAGACCTAAACAGAGAACACTCAACAGAAGAATCTAAAATGGCTGAA
>LOEQ01002857.1:202330-219530 GCA_001685075.1 Bramus lutescens | reverse complement strand
TAGAGACAGAGACCCACATTGGAGCACTGGACCGAGCTCCCAAGGTCCAAATGAAAGCTGAATTTCTGTAGACTAAGAATTCCTAGTTACTTGCACCTAACTTTGCTGCTAACAGAGCCCAGTTTCCTGTGTTAGCATATAGCAGTCTCCCTCCAGCTCCTTCACAGGTGAACTGGTTTAGTTTTCTGGAGCTGAGTGATTTGACCAAAGCCCTTCAGATATTAAAGGAGGAAACTGATGTACATTCCAGGTCTGCCACCTAGGGGCTGTGCGCTTAGAGACAGTACTTACCATGTTAGGTTCTAGGTTGTAAGCATTATACTTCCCCAAACACCTTGGCACTTCACATCTCTCCATCCGGGATCTTTTTTTTTTCTTTGAGACAGGGTTTCTCTGTAGCTTTGGACCCTGTCCTGGAACTTGTTCTGTAAACTAGGCTGATCTACCTACTTGTCTCTGCCTCCCGAGTGCTGGGATTAAATGCATTCACAACCACTGCCCGGCTCATCCAGGATCTTCAGATACTTGACTTTTATAGTATAGCAGCTGACAGATCAGCCGTATGATACTTCATTCTCCTGAACTCTGTGTCCATCTGACTCATATTTAGAGATGTGGATTTGCAATGGAAGCTCCACCCAAGTCTCTTGGATAATGCAGTTTTTTTTCTAAGCATTTCACCACCAGTGGTGTAGAAAACACTTTCCTCTAAGCAGAGAAGAATTTGTGTTTTCACCACTTCAAGTCTTTGCACCTCTACAGACTCTAGTCTGTTCTCTTGGGAATCCATGGTATGTATCTAAATGTAGAATAATGCAAGCATTCCCGTATTCCAGGTGGTTGCCACATGTACATTAGGCTGGGAAAGTTCCTTCATTTGACCTCTTCAGCTGGGCTGCAGGGTATAAATTTTAGACGTGGAACAGAAATGTGTTGAACAGGGGGCAGAAAGTGGGGCGTATTCTTAATTCACTGTTCTTAAGCAGCTTTGGGCTTTGATATCTAAGGGGGAAGATCAGCCTGAAGTTTTATATTTGTTTTTATTGTGGAGCTTAAAGCATGGTTCTCTTTGTTTTCCTAGCTGGAAACCTTGAAGATGATATATTGAGTCTGCATCTGAGATTTAGGAAGAGAGCCTGGCTTTTGTATTTAGTAATAATTGACATGTAAGAAGACATGCAAGTGTGCTGTTTTTAATCACTCACAATTCCTTGTCCCTTGCCATAATCCATGTTACTAACGTTTATCCAAAGATGTACTACCACTAAGAGACAAAGTGTTATCAAACCTCTCTGAAAGTGTGTGACAGTTCCGCCCATCAGGAAGCAGGTGGCTGCTCAGGCCTTCTGCAAGGCATTCCCTAAGTCACCTTCCCTCCAATCAGTAGTAAAACACTGCTTCCACTGTTCATCCTCCTACCAAGAATGTCTTTAGAGTCCTGACACCGTTCAAAATTTCCCTATACATGCTATCTGCCTGCACCATTTAAGAGCTCTATTCATACATGGGTTAAAGCCACCATTCTAAAAAATCTGTTATCAAAGTTCCTTCTTGCCACATAGCCAGGTTGTCTTATATTTGTCCATTCAACTCTCTAACCCAGACCCCTTTTCTCTTGCTTTCCCAATCTAAAGGGTAGCATCCCATTGAAGTGTTAGTCTAATTAATCTTAATCAATAAAAAACAGAAATCAGGGTAAAAACCTGGAAGATCAAAGAACTAGGAGCAACTACCAGTTGCTTCCTTCCTGTCTCCCCCAAAAGGGCTCAGATCCTGTCTGCACCCCTCCTTATCACTTCCCATCTCCACCTTCTGTGTGCTGGGATTAGAGGTGTGCCACCACTGCCAGGCTTCTGGGCTAGCTCTGCCATCTGATCTTCAGGCAAGCTTTATTTATCAGAACACAAAATATCGCACAACATCCCTTCCTCTGCCTCATGATTGGCCAAACTAGAAAATGTGTTTTTACCGCTCTGCAGAAATCCCCTCTAGTTGACCGTAATGCAAGCCTGTGTTCACAGTATTGGGCTGTGAACAGTAAAGCAGCTGCTACTGCCCTGCCTTCTCAGTGTTCCCTTCCACTCAGTGTGCTCGGGGTTTGGGTGTGAAAGGGTCACATTCACCTCTCAGTTCAGGCCCACTTCTAGAGTTAAGCAAGTTCATTGCTTATCAGTAACCTTGCTTTTTACTTCTTTGTTCTAAGTATATTTTTTGCTCCTTTTGGAGTGGTTAAGGTTTCATTGAGATACTTTTTAAGGAACATGTTGGGGTTTTTTGTTGTTTTTCGAGACAGGGTTTCTTTGTAGCTTTTTGGAGCTTGTCCTGGAACTAGTTCTTGTAGACCAGGCTAGCCTGGGACTCACAAAGATCCCCCTGCCTCTGTCTCCCCCGAGTGCAGGGATTAAGGCGTGCACCACCACTGCCTGGCATTTCAATTATTTTTTATTTTATGTGCATTGGTGTTTTGCCATGGGTGTCAGGTTCCCTGGAACTGAAGTTACAGACAGCTGTGAGCTGCATTGTGGGTGCTGTGAATTAAATCCAGGTCCTCTGGAAGAGCAGTCAGTGCTCTCAACCACTAAGCCATCTCCCCAGCCCCCACACATGGATTTACATGGCTTCTTGGGTCTTGTATTTTGCAGTAAGCACTATGCTGACTAAGCCATCTCTGCAGTCTCATCTTTTTCTCTTCTTTTTGTTGTTTTGTTTGTTTGTTTTGAGACAGGGTCTCTCTATATAGCCCTGGTGTCCTGGAACTCACTGTGTAATCCAGGCTGGCCTCAAATTCAGAGAGATCCTCCTGCACCTGCCTCTGCCTCCTGAGTGCTGGGATTGAAGGTGTGTGTTACCACACCCAGCCCACCTCTCACATTTTTAAAGAAGCAAAGATCTCTTTATATCTGAGGAGAATACAGTAGGAACTGCCATTGTTAAGAGACAATAGGTAGAGAGAGTGAGGTGAAAGGATAGTGTAGAAAAGCTGAATTTCCGGGAAATCAGCCTCATAAGGAGGCAGCTCCAGTGCCTCTTGTTCCTTGTTTTAAGTGTGCAGTGCTTCCTGAGTTTGCAGCCATGAGCAAGGCCTCCCTAAGCCGTGCCCACTTCAGTTTTAGTTCATGCGCCGCTGAAGGGGAGAATTTAGCTTTTAAAATTAAGCAGAAAAGTAATAGCCCTTTGTATTTTCATTTGTTCACTAAAATATAAGCTGCCGAATGAGATTTTGTCGTGCCTTTTAGGTGATTCAACAGTAAAGAGAAAGTTATAACACCAGCATGGCCAACTCCTGCCTGCAAGGTGTGCTGTGAGCCACGTGATGCAATAATGTTTGAAGTGTGTTTTTCTAACTCTTCGACACTAAATCACTGACGTGGTTGCAGATTTTATTTCAAAAACCACTTTTATTCGAGTTAAATGAATGTGAAAACCAGAAATAGTTTAATTACTAAATCTGTTTCATCCCAGACCCCTGAGACTAAGCAGTGTTTAGCTTAGAAAAAGTTTCATCTTTATCGGTCCAATGTGATCCTGCAGGAGCTATAGTGTTGCACAGCATGAAAGGTTTTGTCCAGTGAATCTTCCCTTAATCACTTGTTTAATATATTGGGGAAAATAGTTAAGATAATTGGGCACAGTGTAATGTAATATCCTTCTCTTCCTTCCTTCCTTCCTTTTTTTCCTTTCCTTTTTTCTTTTTTACCAGAGGAGAGAAAAGTTACATGATGAAGAGGAAAGACAAAGTGCCTGGGTTAGCCAGGAGAGGCAGAGGACCCTGGATAGACTTAGAACGTTTAAGCAGGTAATAAAACACACTCGATCGGTTTTTCACTGCCTCTCCTATTATAAGATTTCCATTTAAAATTACTCCAATCTTAGTAGTTTGATCGGTTCCCTTTCTTGTGGCTGAGTCTGACAGTAATATTCTTTTGATCTGGTGTGCTGCTTCAGGAATGTAAGGAATGGAGAGAGTAGAGTGTCAAGAAAGCCTGGATTCTTTTTGAATAAAAAAAGTCGATATCACGAACTTTATTGCACTCTCCCCCTTCTATTATAAAATTGTTACCAGGCATTTTTAAAGTGCCTTGTTGTACCCCCCTAAAGTTTTTTTTAACTTTTTTTATATAAGTATTTGAAAATAAACTGTAATAGTTTCTTAGTTTCCTGCTACATACCAGTAAATATATATATGTGTGTGTGTGTATATATATAAAATTTGATCCTGTTTGTCTTGAGTTTTATATACAGTTTTTTTCCATTGAAGACTTAAAGTCATTTGACTGGTTTCTTGTTCGTGTTGTATATGGTCTTGCTATAGCCTTGGCTAAACTGGAATGTGTATATACCAGGCTAGCCTTAAACACATAGCTGTCCACCTCCTCTGTCTCTTAGATGCTTGGGTTAAAGGCAAGTGCACCACCAAGCCCTGAATGTGGCATTGTTAAGCAACTGGGTAAGAGGGAAGAAGGGTTTGATAGTAGGCAATAACAGAGGTGGGATAATTGTTTAAAGATATTGAAAGGTTAGGCAAAGGTTTTCTAGTTTTTCTGCTGTCTTTTTTTCTTGTCCCTTGGAAAAAGTCAGAAAAGAGCCAAAATAATAACATTCTGTTAAAGGGAGAAATAACTAAGCATTTGTTGGCAAATTATTTTAATATACTCATAATAACTTTGATATTTTAGAGGTACCCCGGGCAAGTCATCCTTAAATCAACAAGATTAAGAGTGGCTCATGCGAGAAGAAAAAGTCCAGCAAGTCCTGGGTCCTGTGAGGAACAGTGTGAGTCTCTGCCCGGAGAGCTACAGGGAGAGAAGACTGAAGTGGGAGAAGGAAGAAGCAAGCTTGGGTCTTCCCAGACAGCAGAACCCCAGAGCCTTGTCCATCTTGAAGATACTTCATCAGTACAACTTGAAGCCCCTTCAGTACCTCCCAATGCTGTTACCTCTGAACTGCCTTCTCCCTCATCACTTCCACTTTTGACTAGTAATGACCTCAAACCATGTTCTGCTACAGCAGATCCACTCCCACCCCCTCTNGCCTGTTGCAAAGGACAGTGGTGCCACTACCACTTCAGAGACACTGGAGAAAGATGCACTTAGAAAGGAGGGCTGTGAGAAGAGGATCCCAAAGTCAGCCAGCGCCCCCTCAGCACAGCTCTTTGATAGCAGCCAGCTGGTCAGTGCCCGGAAGAAGCTCCGGAAGACAGCTGACTGTTTGCAGCGGAGGAGAGGTGAGTGAACAGGACTTATCTGACTCTGCTGTGAAGTGCAGCACAGGGAAGGAACTTTGTATCCGAGTTCCTGTGTTGCAAAGCCTAAAAGATTGCTCTTGATAGCAAACAGGCATTCAAGGTCACAGCAGAGGAGAATTCTTATGAACTCAATTTGTTTACAAATTTATACCTTCTCTTGAGCTGTTAGGCATGTTTTTTTTTTTTTGTTTTGTTTTGTTTTCTTTTTTTGTTTGTTTTGTCTTCGAGACAGGGTTTCTCTGTAGCTTTGGAGCCTGTCCCCGAACTAACTAGCTCTTGTAGACCAGGCTGGCCTCGATCTTACAGACATCTGCCTGCCTCCCAAGTGCTGGGATTAAAGGTATGAACCACCAGCGCCCAGCTTACACAGGTTTTTAAAATATCCAGGTGACGTTTGGCCTATTTGTTAGGTAGCACTTTTTGTGTGAGGAAAAACAAATCTGACTTTTAACTTGAATGGTAAACTGTTCTGCCTGGGGAGTCTGGCTTAGTGGTGGAGCTCATATGCTATTGATGATGACAATGATATCATTTGTAAGAAAGGGTATGAAGCCATTAATAAGATCATATATTTGGTCACAGTTTAGTATTGAAGACTTAAGAGTGTTCTTCATATAAAAAGACAATTCTTTTTTCAGAGCAGGAAGTTCTGTGCAACTTACCACATGTCCAGTGTGCCTCAGTAAAGTTACCTCTAAGTAACTTTTCTTGCCTTTGAGGGACTTTCAGTTTGGATGAGGCAAATAATAGAGAGCATCTTGCTATTACTTATTAACCTGAGAATATTCTGTAAAATACTTCATACCACAATCTGAATAGAATCTCATGTGAAACAACTAAATGAAAAAGCACAGCGACAATGAACCAGCATAAAATTGGGGGGGGGACTGTGGGGTGTTATGTGCATGTTAGTGTTATATGCATATGTACTCAGTTTTTCATGTTGAGCCAGTCAATTTGAGTATCTTACTCAACTGCTCTCTGCCTTACTCTCTTACTGAACCTGGAGGTTACCATTTCAGCTTGACTAGCTAGCCAGCAGCCCCACATCAACCCCATTAGGCTCCACCTGTCACCATGCACTTCCCAAGTACTGGAATTACAGGTATGCACCACTGTGTATAGCTTTTATATGGATGCTGGGAATTTAAACTCAGAGCCTCATCTTCCAACTCCAATATTTTTTTTTAAAGCCAGGTGGTAGCAGCGCACACCGTTAATCCCATCACTCAGGAAGCAGAGGCAGGCGGATCTCCATGAGTTCAAGGCTAGCCTACAGAGCAAGTTTCTGAACAACCAGGGATACACACAGAGAGACCCTATCTTGAAAACAAATGAATAAATAAATTAGTTAAAAAATTAACCAATCACTGTCTTACCTTGGGCTCGTGGTGGATGCAATATGGGGGGGCCTTTAGGAATCTCAGCTTTCATATCAAGACCATCTCCCCACTTGTATTAGAGGTCACAAAGTTTGACTAACTCTGTTTTGTTTTCCAAAGTGAGTTCGCCCATGGATGAGGTGTTAGCGTCTTTGAAGCGCGGTAGTTTTCATCTGAAAAAGGTTGAACAGCGGACTCTGCCTCCTTTTCCTGATGAAGATGATAGTAACAATATCTTGGCGCAAATAAGGAAAGGGGTAAAATTGAAGAAGGTTCAGAAGGAAGTTCTGAGAGAATCCTTCACACTTCTGCCTGATACAGACCCTCTGACACGGAGCATCCATGAAGCTCTAAGAAGAATTAAAGAGGCATCCCCAGAGTCAGAGGACGAGGAGGAGTCTTTACCTTGCACAGACTGGGAGAACTAGCAGGTAAATGACCTGCTGTCTTCAGCAGCATGACCCACCGATCCAGCTGTAGCAGGTCTTGCTCTCTGGCTGTTCATCATATGACTCGGCTATGGTGTGGCTAATAGATATGTGCGTTCCAGGTTTAACTCAGAAACATTATCATCTTTATCTGGATATTTGATTTGCTTAGTGCCTTTTTCTTTTCTTTTTTAAATTCTGTCCCTTTATTCAGCAGTCCCACTTTTGATGTCAAGTGGGTATGCTTCTAGAGGGCACATTCTGTGTTACTGGTTTATCTTTGTATCATTGTTGCAAATGTGTTCTTTCCTGTATGTGCCTCCAGGGTAGGGTCTGTCCGTATCCAGGGTGATCTGGAGCTCTTTGTGACTCTCTAGCCATCATGGTATGCGCTGCACCTGGCCAGGAAAATGCTTTGTCTTTTACATTTGTTTTTAATTGTACATATTTGTGTGTGTCTGCAGAGGGTTTGTGTACATGTGTGCAATAACCAAAGAGACCAGAGAAGAACATTAGATCCACTTTGAGATTTAGTTACAGGCAGTTGTGATCCCCCTGACAGTGTGCTAGGAATCCATTTCAGGTCCTCTTGCAGGGTGCCAAGAATTCTTACTCATTAAGCCATTTCTCCAGCCCCAGAAAGCACTTTTAAAGGGCAATGGCTATGTGAATACTATGCAGCAGGTCATTTTTTTCTGTTTTACTCATTAAAAAAAATCTACAGTATCGCTGTATTCCAAGAAGAGGCAGTCTTATTTGTATCTTGAACAGATTTTTAAACTTTTTTAAACAGATTTTTTCAGCCTTTTTAACTGAACTACTTAAATTAGGCATATTAAATTTTGATAATTTAGCTGCCTGTAATTACATAGCTTTCTAAATACTTAAAATGTTCAGTCACACTACTGTTTCTTTGTTATCTATAATAAGCAGCTACATTTATAAATATGAACACTTAGTCCTGCACAGTAAGATTATATTTGGTTACATATATGTATTCTAATATTTGCAGTCTGCTACTTGCTTGCATTATCTTTCTTTTTTTTTNNNNTTAAAAAAAATGGGCTCTCACCATGCAGTTTTAGCTGGTCTAGAACTGGATAGATAGGTCAGGCTAGTCTTGCCTGTCTCCCTGAATGCTGGAATTATAAAGGTGCATGCCACCAAGCCCTCTGCTGCTTTTAAGTGGCGCAGATTACACTATGTTGAAAAGAATAAAGTGGTTATGGCATATGCTGTAAGTTATGCAGTGGTTTTAGCAAAGTGTATAGAGCATGTAACATATTCTGTTTTCTGATAGACTTTATGATATTTAGCAAAAGAGGAAGACTTAACTAGACTTGGCTGTGCAGTTCTGCAATGCCCAGGCAATGCTCAGGAAGTAGAGGCAGGAGGAGGATCATGACTTTAAGGACAGTTATGATTGCATATTAAAACAGTAAAGCAGCCCCTCCAAAAGGGAACACTCTAGAGGGGATATATACAAGATAGCTTATTTCTTAAAGCCGGGTATGCTGGCATACACCTTTAATCCTAGTACTCAGCGACAGATGCATGAGGATCTGTGTGAGTTCAGTCCAGCTTGATCTACAGATCTCCAGGACAGCCCAGAATACAGAAAGACACCGTCTCAGGGGAGGGGCCAGGGGAGAGCTTATTTGTAAATGATTTTCTAGCAGAGCTATGTCCAGGATAATTACCTTTGGATGGGAGGGTATGCAGTGATCCCTGATCATGTATGATCTTAAGAATAGCCTAAGGGAATTACTGAAAAGTGGATTCCTGCCTTTGACTCTGATTCTAAATGTTTATTTAATGTATATGCAAGCACACATGGATTTTGAAGACTTGGCACATTAAAATATGAATTGGTCAAATAAAGAGTTAATATTAAAAGTACCCACCCTTTCCTGTGAGCCTAGGAAATGAAGAAATGTCAGGCACCTCTTTCCATGGCTCTGCCTCAAGCTTCAAAGGCATGGTTTCTATCACAGTCTCTATAATATGTGTTGGCTCTGATTGGCCTTTTCCTTTACTGCTGTTCAGTCATCTTGCTTACTTTATAGGTAAACACTGGTCTTTATTTTCCTCTATGAAATGTAAAGGAGTATAATTAATATCAGCATATCTAACTAATAGGCTATGTTCAGACTCATGTTGTCTTCCACAGCAGATGCTTGCACATTATCTCCCTCTTTACAGTTCCTGCCCCTCTGTGTTCCTGCTTGTAGCTCCCCCTCCCTCTTTGTCCCTCGCCCAGTCATGGTCCTTTCACTGCAGCGGCTCAGGTCAGCATTCCCGTGCTTGTCTTCTCCATCCCACTAGGTCTTGCCTGACACACACGACAGGACAGCACCGTTTTGTGTAGCTAAGCTGAAGTGGATCCGTATGTCTGGGCACTGAGAGAGTGGGAGGGGCTGATAGTTCTTTAGTGTTGAAAGAAAACCAGGAAACACTCAGCAGATGTATGACCTGGAACCTTTGGAGTTGCATTTAAAAGATAAAATGTATGTTCTCCATCATCCTGTTGAGACTCCCTGCAGACAGCTGTGGCTCACAGTAGCCTTATGTAGCTCCCTAAGCATGAGGGAGAGGAATACCTTTCGCAAATTTGTGTAACAATGTTAACAGTGGAAAGAGATGGGAAGCATAAATGTCTTTTCAAGAAAACTGATGGTGGCCCTGTTTCAAAGTTAAAAAAAGGATATATGAAATTGATTTTTAATATGACAAAATGGTACCTTTCCATATCCAGTTGCCATAAGGTTGTGAAATAATTTACCTCTGTGCACACAGCCTCGTAGGTGCCCTCAAGGCTTTCAAACCCAGGCTTTGAGTCTAAGTCAGTCTTTATGTTGTGTTTCCTAATAGCACATCTCAGTGAGTTAGCCTATCAAAACGAAAATGTTCTTATTAGAAAACGGTTTTGTTTGAGCTTTTTATTCTAAAAACTAGAAGATATTTTCTCACACTAGCTGTGTTTCAAGACCTCAGTACCATGTCTAGCTTCACGAGTAGAAAACACAACTATAATACAGAACATCATGCTTTTTTCTCCCATCTGTATAAAGAATAAAGGTTTGAGGGAATAAGCATATACCTACCCGTAAGAGGTATTTTATTCTAACACATTATGTTATTTTCTTTACATACAGGTGACTTAACAGAAAGAAGAAAAATACCCACTGATTAAGACTGGTTCTGATTCTTTTGGGAAAAAGTTTAAGCTCTTGGTCCCAAAATTGAATTCCATTAGTTGCTGAGTATTCTGGCAAAGTGGTATCAAAAAAGAAGGACAATTGGAGGATATTACTGTTCAGTCGTCACTCTCGCTGGTAGCGGTGACATCAGTTTTCTATGTGCAATGTTCCTGACTGCCTTGTGAAGGCCTCGTGGAGACAGACGGCTGCTCCTTCCACACCTCTTCCCGCCCACCCTTTCACAACCTCATAGTGCCAATTACACTAGGGGTCACTATGAATTAGAAGAACCCTGGGTTGGCCGAGTTGTACTGTGTGAGCTGCTTTGGGAGTCATCTTTTAGTGCACCGAGAAGATACCTGGTGAAGCTCAGCTGCTTCCATATCAGCTTCTAGAAGTAGAGTGACATGCTAAAGAAGACATTTGTCATGGTAGTCACAGTCAGGAATGAAAAGAAAACAACATGGAACGCACTTAAAAATCCCCACATTTTTTCATCTCCAGAGATGTTCAGTGTCTGAAAAGCCAATGGAGATAGACCTAGTAATGTGTGCACCAAAACACAACATATTAAGGCATATTTTTAAGAGGCCACAGTCTTACATTTTGTAAGAGTTTGAAGTTAAAATTTCCATGCTTTTAAAATAGCATTTCATAATTCTGAATTTAGAATAGTTTAATTTTATGTGCACCCTGTTTATGAGAAGCAGTTCTTTGTAATTTGATAATGTTTCAAATTATTTTTAGTCTTTTTGTTTGAACTACTGCTTGAGTACTATAACTCATGACTTTCCTATTGAGGATCAAAAATCAGGATTCAGCAGTAGGGTTACAAATAACAACTGTTTGTGTTGTGCACCAGTTTTAAGTTTTTATTGTTATGATTCATGGTGAAGAGCATGTGTTCAGTAAAGGTCCAGAAGGTAGCCATTCCCGAAAACCTGCAGCTAGCATTTCATTGATTTTTTTATGCTTTGGATAGAACATTAGGATAGCATTCGTTGCTGTCACTAAATCTTGAAACTTACATACATAGTTGTAGTGCTGACTTAGCTGTATCGTACAGGGTCCATTTATGAGTGGAGCTGTCATGGATTGTCAGTGTGATTATGTGGACTTGCTTGAAAGTAGATATGCTGGCCCCAGTTTACAGCACGGTGTAGTGTGTGCTAATGATGGAGACAGATCTTGGCTTTATAAGGAGGGATTGAAATACCAAAAAGAACTTCATTCCCAGAAAGTTCTTCCCCAGCTTAGCCCAGAAACCACCCTGAAGTGAGAGCAAGTCATTGTCCACAAATGGCTTCCTCCAGAAACACAGCTTTTCTTCTTGTCAATATTGAGAGATATTTTTCTTTAATTATGGAAAAAAATTCTGGTAACAGGTTAAAGTAAACCAAATCTTTGCACTTGAATATTCGTAGCATGTTTATTGATAAGACTGGGAGCTTTTGTAAACTTTTATATATTGGTTTTATTCCTAGCACAATTCCCACATCTTGTCCAGAAGAATTAAAACAGCTCTGATGTACAAACCTCACCCCAGGATGATGTGTGAGTCCTTCATACCCAAAGATCCATTGGCTAGATAAAAATATCTGGAAAATTGCAAAGTTTATAAGCTTTGTAAAAGTCATCCATCATTTATGCACTTCTAATATTAAATATCCATGTATCAGTATTCTACACATCTAGTTTTTTTACTTTTAACATTTTTTAACTGATTTATTTTGTGTGCATTGGTGTGAAGGTGATACATTCCCTGGAACCAGTTATAGACAGTTGTGAGCTACCATGTGGGTGCTGGGAATTGAACCCAGGTCCTCTGGAAGAGCAGCCGTTGCTGTTAACCACTGAGCCATCTCTCCAGCTTTTACTTACATTTGATACTGGTCTTGCTCTGGAGCTCTGGCTGGCCTAGGACTTGCCATGCAGACTGGATCCGTAGCCCTTGTCCTGCCTCTGTCCTCCCAGTGCTAGGTAGGACCGCAGCTGGGGGCCAAGATAAGGTTGGCTGCGGTTTTGTTTTTGTGGGGGTTTTTTCTTTCCTGTTTTTAAAGTTTAATTTTTTAAGAAATTATTTTAAGTATGTATGTCCAAGAGGTTCTTGCCTGGAGCTAGATTTAGACTCCCCCTCACATGGTTGCTGGGAATCAAACTTTGATCCTCTGAAGGAACAGTGCATGCTCAGCTATCTCTACAGCCCTTTAAAAAAAAAAAAACTTTAGGAAAATACCTACTATAACAAATTGTGTTGTAGTCAGTCTTGGCATCAAACTCCTAGCCTTTTAGGTGGGAAAGCAGGGGATCACGAGCAGCTCTCAGTACATCCTGTCTTAGCTCTCCAGGAATGACTTCATTCTTGACAATCCACGGCTACAGCACGGAGCCTTCAGCCCATTTTCAATGCCAGTTTCTCTGTCTCGGGTTTTGTACTGGAGTGTGGTTCAGAGTAGAGTTCAAGACCTTCTGTTCCGTCAGTAGTGTTGCTTCCTAAGATTTCTACTTAAAGAATTATGCCACTGTTTTTACAGTAACACAAAGTCATTAGCATACAGGTGTTCAAGAAATCACTAGATGAACCCGCATTAAAGTGGATTTAGAACCCCAGAAAAATGATAATAAGCATGTTTTTTCTTCCTCTATCTTAGTTTCCTAAACAATAATAAAGGGTTTGGATGAAGTCAGTGGACCCGAAGTGGATGAGCTCTGGCCTTCACAATACATTCGTGTTTAGTTGTCACTCAGTGCTCCCAATTCCCAGTTTGCTTGTACAGCTAGGCTCCTGCTGTCATTCCCTGTCCACAGACCCTGCTTGTTTGTGCTGTTCCCAGATACGGTATAGCGAATAGATCACTTGGGGACATTAATGTTCATACTTGAATGTCAAGTTCAAATATTCCTTCAATACAACCAAAATTGTGTCTAATAGCCAATGTAGTATGTATAGAAAGGGATATCTCATGATTTAAGTCCTAATTGTATTTTAGCATAAGAAAGTGCTAAAGAATAAGGACTTCTAGGGGATATGCAACAATGCCCTTTATAGGGCTAGTGAGTATAAAGAGTGCTTTATAGGGTATGGCGTTCATTAAAAACAATCATTCCTTAGGTCTTCATTGTGCACTCAGACTGTTTGTTTTCTTTTCCTAAGACAGGGTTTCTCTGTGTAGCCCTGGCTGTCCTGGAACTCAGTAGAATCAGGCTGGCCTTGAACTCAGGGATCCACCTGTCTGCCTTTTAAGAGTCCTGGGACTAAGGGTGTGTGCGACAACATATGATACAAATACCATTTTTAAAAACAGTGGTGTGGTGGCCTTTCCTATAATGAACACTTTGTGAAGTGTGTGTGCCCACAGTATATCGTAGAATGTGCTAATTGTGCAATGCATCATAGAAACCACACACTAAGAATCTAAAGCTCAGTGGGATGCAGCCTTGTATGCAGCATCCATGCCACACAGGGACACACACATTGATGCAGTTGCATCTTATACTCCCTGAGACTTCCTTTTGGAACTCATCACAGGATGTATTTGTATTTATTTAAACCATTGCTTTTAACCTAGCTTTGTAATACGCTCATCACCAGAAACCAACCTGCATGGTGACTTTGGGTCTTAAGCAGACCTTTCAGGGAGTTTTGAGTTATACTTTTACCAGGTAAAGCAGAGTAACTAAATTCTGAGCAACTGCAGAACATTTGGACAGTTGCAGACAGCTTAAGATGCCATTTGGCAGGAGAAGTGGAGACCTTTAGTTTTCCCTCATTTTTGCACTGAATATATATGATGATATAAAGCTAAATGCATATTAAACTTTTTATTTGTGCTTGGTGTTGCCAGTGACCATGAAGACTTCTTTAGATGGAAGAGGTGAAAAAATAGAAGCACCTTATTGTTGAGCATACAGCATTTATGTCTTGCTACTAAATCCATCAGTAGTCATGCCTGAACTTTCCTTTTTTGTTAAAGCACATTAAAATTCTGCCTAATTGCTTTGTAAAGTGAAGCAATGGTATTTTTATCCTATAAATATAATGTAACTTAAAAAGTTTTCATACAAATGAGTTTATATCATTATCTAAATTGTCATGTATTTAAACAGAAGTTTTTTTAAAATGGGAGGCAGTCCTGACCCAGAGAGAGAGAGAGAGAGAGAGAGAGAGAGTGTGTGTGTCTACTAAATGTCCTGTGAGTTATGTTAAAGATGCTCTTACTGTAAATTTTAGTTTTGCCCACAGTGAATGCACAGCTGGGCATTTGTATGATTGGATTCCAAATTTAGAAATGTTCCGTCTTCAAAGCACTACTGGGTTACAAGGTGCAAGGTGCGTGTACAGAAAATACCTCTGAGGTTTATATGCTAAGCGTTCATGGATGCTGTTTCACACTGACTCTAAAGCAATCATTTGTTTTGAGAGGAAGGGGAAGTTTCATTTCTTGTTTGTTTTTGTAGGTACAGTTAAAAGTGGCTCAGAAAGTATGTAGGAAAAACCTTGAGAAATTTAAAAGCAAAAGGTCTGTATGTTGAATTGAGTTTTAATGGGAGAAAACATTTTTACTTGCATGTTGTATAGTTAACTATCAAAGGGTGCAATGCCTTGTTTTAGGTTTCTCCTCGCAAAGTCCATTGTCCTTGCTCCAGTCTTCGCAGTTACCAGTGGCATTCCCTTTCTTGTGATTTCCCTTCATTTGTGTGATGTTACAAAGGTTGGACGGTGCATCCCATAACAGTGACACACAATGTCTAACACAGCCCCACTGCCTTGGTGAATCTCTCTCTACCGTATGCATTGCCAAGCGTGAAACCACAATATATAGTTTATTGAGAAATGGAAGGCTGCAGATTATTTTGCATGAGTAAAGCCCATCCATTGGGGCTAAGAAATTGACACTTTTTTCACCTGTTTTGGGTATATGAAAATTACAATGGCAAACTGACTCAGCATTATCCACTTTGTGCAATGTTATAAGGGCAGAAGCAAAAACACTTGTGCACTGTGCCTGGCTTTGCAGGATGACTTTCCCATCATTACATTAAGTGGATTTGTCTGCAGCATAAATGCCATCTCTTGCAAATTTATACACTTCATTCACATGCTCAATTAACATTCTAAAGTATTAAAAATACAAAGAAAATACTAAGCAGGCATTTATAGCAATACTATGAAATCTCCAATAATTGTTTTGACGATTGCCTTTTGCTCTTTAGTGCAACTTTCTGCAGTGTTGCTTTTTCTCTTTTTATCATTTCACACTCCTACTTAAATACTTGTTCACCCAATATTGCACTCACCTTTCTTATTGTACATGCAATGTAACAACACACAGTTTTGGTGCTTAACAATATTCTTTTTTTCTTTAATAAAGGATATTTATTTGAATTAACTTGATTTGTTTGTTTAAACACATTGGCGGTATTTTCATTTCACAAAGGAGCATACCAATATTGAACCTTTTTTTTAAAGATGTATTTATTATGTATACAGTGTTCTTCCTGTATGTGTGCCTGCACACCAGAAGAAGGTATCAGATCTCACTGTAGATAGATGGTTGTGAGCCACCTTGTGGTTGCCGGGAATTGAACTCAGGGCCTCTGGAAGAGCAGCCAGTGCTCTTAACCACTGAGCCATCTCTCCAGCCCCCAATATTGCACATTTTAAATAGTATTCATTATATTAGTTACCTCCTGTGGTGACTAAATACCTTGAGAAGAGGCAACAGGGAGAGGATTTATTCTGACTTAGTGTTCTGGGGACTATGTGCATGACAGCATGGTGGTGAAACCAAGCACCCTTGTGTTCAGCTTGCTTTCTTTTAATTCACTCCAGGTAACCAGGGGTGGTGTCCCCACATTCACAGTGGGCCTTTCTTCCTCGGTAACACCTTTTCAAAAACACCCTCATAGATATTTCCAGTGCTCTGTTTCCATGGTGAGTCAAGTCCAGTAAAGTTGGTGATTCACGATAAACTATCTCAGTTCCATAGACCCTGAGACATGGGCTATCCATGGCTGAACTGCTTCTTCCTGGATGCTGTTGAGGATTTCCATGGTAGCTTTATTTGTGCTGTTTATTATATGTGCTGTTTGTACACATATGTACAAAGCTGGAACATGCTTCCCAAAACATGGAGATCTTTTAAATGCTTTTGTTTTTAGGAGTTTGTTCATGATTATCTAAATTGAGAGAGATTGACCTCATACTTAGAAATCCAGCAGACACTGGCCAGTGTCTGTCCACATAGTTTAATAGCGTGAACAGGCGAAAAGCTACTCATTCCCCAGGGCATGGAATGTGGATTGGCAACAGATGTTTTGTGTAATGGAATACTAGATTCTGTCAGAATTTGGGATAGCAGTCTGAGGCAGAAGAGTCTAGCTTCCTGGAGGACAGCCCTGCACAGAGCCTTGCTGTGGTTTCTGAGGTCAGGTTTGTCCGGTGGGCAGTGGTTGCTCATAAATGGATCTCTTCATTTAGCTAAACCTCTGATAGACCAGTTTTTCCAGCCATTCAATTCCTCATTGTCCATTGTCCCACAGGCCAGGCTTGGCCCTCTTTTCAGACACAGGTTAGCTTCTCTTCACACACAGGGCTCAGCTCCATAACCTTTGAGCCTGGATATAACTGCAACTCCCTAAAACAATCAGAAGAGGTAACCATGCTGTTTTGTGCTCAATACCTGGAAGGTTCTCTTGCCTGCCTGACTTAACTTCTAATTATCTAAGCTTTAGAAATACCTGGATATGGGCCCTCCCACTCCCCAGCTCATACCAGCCTTGTGAATATTAAACTTTGGCTTTCCTGATGACTGAACCAAAAAGTCTTAACACCCCTCTTCACACCCTTTCCCATGACTCAATAATTATGCTGGACAGGTGGATTTCTTCTGGTCTATGACTCTTCTTGGCTCACCAGGGCTGTGTCCAGCTTCTCTGATCAAA
>LOEQ01002857.1:175339-188031 GCA_001685075.1 Bramus lutescens | reverse complement strand
CCCGCAATTCTTCTTCAAGCTGCATCTAAGCCTAGTTTCTTTCAGTTCGCATTCTCCCTATTTTCAGGGCCTCAACTGCTACCACACACAGTGATGATTCCTAAGTAGCTATTTTCAGCTCTTGTTTTTCCCCCAAGTTTCATGCCTAGACTTAAAAGTTTCACTTGGGTATTTTTCCATGCACACTAAATTCATTCAAAAGGAAACCCATTTGCTCCAGTAGTCCCACCCCTACTCCATCTATTCACACAAGATGAGCAGAGCCTAATCCACTCATCTGATATCTCTGCCTTCCAGCTCTTCCTCATGTTGAACTCAGCCTGCTGTTCAAGATGCATTCTCTCAAGTCACCTACCCAAGTTAGGAAATCCTACCTCCTAAATCCTATTCAAACACATCATTGCATAGTTACCATCCCCAGAGCCATAGCTGTCAATAGTCTCTCAGCAGTGATTAATGCCATTCATGTAACTGCCTGGTCTTATAAAACATATTTTATTGCATTACTTCTTTGCAACAAAATCCCCTCATCTCTCATTACCCTCAGAATGAATAATGCCCCAACCAAACCTTGTAAATGAACTACAAAGTTCCAATGTACCTTTTGCCCCCTCATTGTCATGCCCTTTCCCATGTTATATACTTCATCTGCACTGACCCACTCTAATCTAAATGGCCCCAAAGTTTTTCTGAGTCTTTGCATATGAAACACTCTCAGTAATTCTTTTATGCCTATTACTGACTAGTTCTAGTTCCTCCAGCAAGAATTTGGGAGGGTTCCCTTCCTTTAGAAAAGACCTTCCCACTCCCCTTCCCTGGGATGATGTCCCCTGCCAGAGTCATCTTTTGCCACAGCATGTATAGTATAAATAACTTGACCTAGCACGCAACTATGGGCCCCTTTCTGTAGTTTCTATCTCAGTACAGAGCCTGGACCATAGCTGGTGCTCAGTAACTGTCTTAGGATAGAATGTGTAAAAGGCATATGGACTGGCTGGTGAGACGGCTCTGGAGGTAAAAGTGTGTGCAATGCAAGCCTGGCAGCTTGCATTTAATCCCCACAACTCAACATGAAAGGAGAGAACCAACTCACAAAAGTTGTTCCCTGACTTCCGCATGACATGCACATATACTTTAAAACAAGGCACGTGGGTCATATATGAACCTATTACAGAACACCAGCCTGGAGACTGGAATTTCCCTGCAAGCTCACACCTTATTCTAGTCTTTTTTGCATTTACCCAATTCAAACCTAATCTTCTGCTTGTTCCTCAAAAAGTTAAACCTAGAATTATTACATGAAATTCCTACTTATATCCTAGGTTTATAGCCCCCCAAAATGTGACACAGACTCAGATTCACGTACACAAACATTCACAGCAACATATTCACAATGACAGAAAGAACCCAACGTTCATCCACAAATGACTGGATAGGTGAAGTAAAGAATCTTATCAGCCTCAAGAAGCAACAGAATGCCGAGACAAGCCACAACATGAATGGACCTTGAGAATATCAGGCTAAGTGAAACGAGTCAGACCCAAAAAGACAAACACTGTATGACTCCATGCATCCAAGAATGTACAGAGGTATAAGGTACATCATCAGGGATGACAGAAAGGTAAATAGACAGTGGTGATAATAACACCATCAAAGTATCTAAAATCACTCTCAGAAATGGTTTAAATGAGCTGGGTTTAGTGGTGCATGCCTTAAATCCCAGCATTGGGGAGGCAGAAGCAGGCGGACCTCTGTTCAAGGCCAACCTGGTCTACAGAGTGAGTTCCAGGATGATCAGGGCTATATAAAGAAACTGCCTCAAAAATAAATAAGTAAATAAACAAATAAATGAGTTGGGGGCCTATAGCAGAGGATGTGACATATCAGCTCAGAGTTCTGTCTTGTCTCATCCACTTTGCCAGGTGGTGGTGGCTGACATTTTTAATGCCACCACATGGGAGGCAGTGGCAGGTAGATCTCTGAGTTTGAGACCAACCTGGTCTAGAATGAGTTCTAGGACAACCAGGACTACATAGAGACACATGACATAAAGAAAAAATTTTCTCTTCTTTATTTTTCCATTTCTTGTTTTGCTAAGGATTTCATGCATGTCTTAGCATGTGCTTAAGCATGCATTCTATCCGTACACAGCACCTGTGGCTACCTTGAAAGGTGCGTTCTTCAGAGTCTCTTATGCTGCATGCTGTCGGGGTGTGTGTGGGTCTCTGTGTTAATCACTACCTACTGCAAGGAGAAGCTCCTCCAATGAAGGTGAGCAGCAATGCACTCATCTATGGGTACAGTGCTATGTCATCAGAAGTCACTTTACTGCTACATTCATCTAGCAGAATAACAGGAGTAGGTTTTCCCCTAGGGCCCATGACCTAGCCAGTCCCAGGTTCTTGCTTTCATTAATACTATCTCAGCCCTGATCAGGTGTCTTTATCACACCTCTCCCCTCTAGACTCAGGATCTATGTGAAAGATAAGACTCAGGGGTGGTGAATGACTTTAAGGAGAAGGAAGACATATCCTAGACACAACAGGGCTGATGACCATATGAACTCACAAAGACTGTGACAGTACAGTAAGACCTGCACAAGCTCAAGCAAGACAGAGTCCAAATACTGGGAAGGAGAAGTGGACATAGAGTCCCACCACTAACTGAGAAGCTATTTGCAACTGACAGCTGCTGGGAGAGGGACGATTCTCCATTGGAGTGACAGAGTACATCAGCTCCAGTGCGAGGCAGGCCTCATGCTCAGGAGTAACTTAACTGGCCAACACAAATCAGATTCCATGTTTTCAGTGGCTTCTCTTCTTCTGTCTCCCCCATTCTTTTCTCTCATTCAAAACAAAGAACATGAGGTATGGTAGCTAGAGAGGGGGAAGATCTGGGAGGCATTGGGGAACATGAATGAAATTCTCAGAGAAATTAGGGCTGCAGAGATGCTCAGTGGTAAGAACAGTTGTTTTTGCAGAGGCCCTGGGTTCAGTTCCCAGCACCCACATGGCAGTTCTGTAATACCAGTTGCAGAAAATCCGATGCCCTCTTTGGATCTCTGAGAGCACCCGACATACACTTGGTAGATACATATATGTATGCAAAACACTTACATGTATACCTTTTTTTGTTTGTTTGTTTTAAAGCCACTCCTTTACCTGGTGACCTAACAGATTGTCTGGCAGTGTGGTGCTGACTCGGAATTTCTTGGGTGAAACTGTCAGTGATTTGAACTCCCTCTGCTTATTAGGTTTAAACTTATTTTTCTTTATTTTTGAGACAAAGTCCTACTATATATAGCCCAGGATAATCTCCAGCTCTCAATCCTCCTGCCTCAGCCTTCTCAATGCTGGGATTAAAAGAACGATGATTCCCAGTTTAAAACAGTTTTTGTTGTCTTTAGGACAATGGAATGAGTGAGTCTAGAATAATATATATATATTCTTAGTAATACTTATTATTACTAACCATATGGTGTGGTATTCTATTAAAGATATTTTTAAAAAAACATGTGTCAAAGTCAATTACTTCTTACCTGAAATTTTCTTCTTTGTGATTTTATATAGGGCTGGAAGTAGCTCAGTGGCTCAGAACTTGCCTAGCATGTGCTAGGTCCTGGGTTTTACCCCCAGCACCATGAAAGAAGAAAAAATTATGTCAATTTACCTCATGAATGCTAAAATATTATGCTAAAAGGTTCAATGAAGTCTATTTAATGTCTTTAATGCACAAAATTTCAAATGCTAAAATTATTTGGCATCAAATAAATGAAAGGCTCAAGACAATAACCCACAGGTTTTCCCCAGTTCCTGCCTTCTGTTCCAGTTCCAGAGGCTGTAGGGGTCAGGAGGCAGCAACCCAAGCCCACACTCCAGAGGCAGACAAAGACACTGACAGCAGAGACACACCCTGCTAAAGGAAACATTTAATTTGAACAGAGCAAAGACATGGCTTTTTAAAGGTATGTGGTAGCTTACCATTTCAGTGCCACCTGAATAGACAAGGGATAAGTTCTTCTCTAACTGCTCCAACAGTTCAAAGACAACGGAGCATCAGAGTTTGGGTGGTGCTGCAAACTTCATTTAGGGACAAGAAGTAATGCAATATCATGAATGTTCGTTTTTAGTCTAGAGAGGCAGAGCGAGAGGAGGGAATAAGGAGAGAAGAATAAAAACTAATTTTCCAGGCAGGGAAATACTTATAAAACCTTTTATGTCAAAGTTAGGATTTTAAAACATCACATACTAATGCAAAATCCAGTAGCACCTGTAGGATTGAAGGAAATGCTGCCATTGCTTAAATGCTTTAAATATCCTTAAAAGACTGAGAAAAAAAGAGGAAGTACATTCTCCAGAGAACAACTGTATTTCAAAATAAAAACTGTATTTTTGTTTTTTTTCCAGTTTTTGCTTTTGTACAAGATTTCATAGTTGTAATAACTTACACACAAATGGGATAGATCTCTGCTCTCCTCCTGGGTCGCTGCAAGTCCACATGTTCAGGCTATTGTCCCCAACATTAGTTCTGATCAATATATTACCACAGTCTGATCTAAATATAGATACATTATATAATATTTATCTCTGGGAAAAATCAAATTTTAATATGCAAATGTTTATATAATACAGCAATGGAAAAAGCTACAGTAGGCACACAATCTATGACTTAGAGGCGATGAGTTCTAGATGCTCCTCTAGTGTAGTGAATGTTTAAAAGAGTCAATAAGAAGGCTTATTTATATGTGCACTTGTGTCCACCTCATCCCAAGTTCTGTACATGTCTACTGACAAGCTGGGAAGTTATAGGTGCAGCCCTCAAGAAAGTGTTAAGTTACTAAAAAAGAAACAATTAGGCTCTATTGGACATGGAAAACACTCACAAAATTTCCAATTTTAAATTTCACAGCAGTAGGAAAATATTAAAAATAATTTCTGTATATACATATAGGTATATGTATATATTGAATTACACATATGCCTCACATTATCAGTACAGTTCAAGTGGAGACATTTTGGTGAGTTATTTTCCCATTAAATGATCACTATGCCAAAATTTAAAAATATTTTATTACATCATTAAAATAATTCCCTTACCATATCAACAGCTTACACTGTTTTTTTTTCTTTTTTTTAAGATTTTTTTTAAACTCTTCATAACTAAATTCCCTGATCCCTAGTGTTAATCCTCTACTTAAATTAAAACCTGGTATTCTTTGATATTCAGAAACTCATAGATAAAATCATATCTGTTTTCAAAATTCTTTCCATCAAATAAATTTTATTACCTGATTTATCAGAGATATATCTCAGCTCTGAGCATGTGTACCTAAATTATTCTCTCTATAATAAACAGATAAGGAAAATACCCTAAAATAGATGGGGGTGACTGACGTGATGTTATAGGACATATAATACATGATGATTATATGTGTGTCTGATAGATTTTTCAGAGATACCTCACTGTAGAAACTAACTTTAGAAATAAACCATTTATTTTTCACTCTAATATAAATTGATATATATGTATGTATTTACATACATATACATAAATATAAAACAAAACTAGTACTAAGAATCTGTTTATGAGTGAAAAAAAATGGGTTAATCCGCTTAATTTGTACTTAACAATTCAATCATTTGGGGGTACAAACAAAAAACCAGTGCATTCATTGACTCCGGAGTCAGGTACTCAAGCATCCACTGAAAAGAACTCTCTTCAAAATCACAGGCATTGGACAACAAGAATATATGTATTCTGATGCAATCCCTACTCGGGCAGAGCAGACAGCACTTGGCTTGCTATTAAAATAGCTCTGTAAAAGAAATGTATCATATAAAGAAATGCATGTTTGCTAAATGTCTTAAAATTACATCAAAACAACACTAAAACTAGCTCTCCGAGAAGAGACTGTTGAAGGTATTTCCCGTTTTGAAATGCCTAGTTAACAGTTCAAAATATTGCCTTGTGAAGTTTGAATAAAGACATGGTTTGGGGGAAGACCCATCTGCCACGGTCACAATTTAGACACAGTCCTCTGATTGGCTGCTAGATGGAAGTGGACCTCCTTGAAATCAGCTATTTACCTTAAAGTTATCTAGAATAAACAGTGCCCCCCATAGCCATTATTTCTCATAAATTGAAATTCATTGATCACTCAGAAAAGATTTCTTGCCAAATATATAAATAAGTGTAACTGCATATTTTCTGTAAAGATACTTAACACTGCTAGCCTAAACCGCCAAGGACGGACTGCTGTATTTCAGTTCTGTGTGTCAAATTTACTATAAATTTAAAAAGAAAAATATCCGAGGGACTCAGCTGCCTTTGTTTAATTGGCTTTAAAATGTGTAATAAAATGGGAGACAGTATCTTCTCATAAATACATGAATCAATATGGAAAAGTAAACTATACAGCAGAAAGGATTGGAGAACAGTAGAGTGTACCAGAGTAGTCACGAGAGTGAAAACACTCCCAGTAAAAAAAGGAAGAACTCCAGACACCCATTTCTGGTGATTTTCAATTGAAAATGTACCTCTCTCCCACACCTGGCAAGAATTAATTGGTAATGGCCCTGCTTCTCAGCAGTGCAAAAATATCCTGAGAAATTATTCAGATAACAAAAAAAGACAGGGCTTTCATTACTAAATTTTTGCACAAAACACAGCTGTAGATATCATAAATAAATTAATTTAAAAAGCAGATAATCTTCACTGTGTTGAACAAAAAAAAAGAAGAAAGGACCCAGACATTGTTAATTCTCCCATAAGCTAATATCAGGGGGAAAGATTGCATTAAGTGTCTACTTAGAACTTTCCAGTTAACTATGGCCAATATACATGGAGGTAATTTGTAGTTCAAGTTTTTCATGTCTTTTTTTTTCACCAACTAGCTACAAGCTAAATTCTAAAATTTATACTGAAATATACAATTCCAATTTTCAAAACACCTCCTCCTGGAGGGATGATATTCAAAAAATTTTGTGCAATCTTGGTGCAAAGCCCAAACAGTCTTACGAAGATAGACAGTATCTTTTCATCAATTGGCACTGAAATTTACTCTCCTTAGCTGCATTCTAGTAGTTTGGCCAGATTATCTCGTAATTCTGTTAGTTCAAATATCTTTCCATCCAGAATTTCTAAGAGTGTTTTCAGGTTACTGCGGAAAGCTTCCTGCTCACTCTGGCTCTTCTCCAGGCGCTGCTCCAGGTCAGACAGCTGCCCCTCCAGGTCTTTATTCCGAATTTCAACTTCCTTCAGAAACAAAAGTTAACACACACGTCCATGTCAGTTCATTTTTAGATAACAATACAACTTCCTGCTGTCCCTCGTATCTTCTAGTAAGTCTGACATCAGCCACCTCAGAGAGCCAGGCTTGACTAAGAAAGGATCTGTCCTTCTGACAAGAAAGGGCTGCTAATCACTGCTTCACTCCAGGCAAGGCTTTCGGACTTCTCAGGGTAGGCAGAACACCCACCTAAGCATTACTTACACCTCACTTTTATTGCTGATCCTTTGTAACTGATAGTAGGCTGTCCCCCGACCTGGTAACTCTAAAGAAAGAGTTCCAAGAAAAGCAACAACTCCATAAAATGAGATTGTAAGACTGTCTGATACTGACCCTGTATTCAGGATTGAAGGAACATGTGTATAAAAACATACAATTGCTCAGCTCTAGAAGCTGATAATGAAGATACAGTAACTGCATGTATCAGAAGAATAAAGATGACATATTCAGGCTGAAAATTCAGGAAGGAACAACCACAAAAAAAAAAGACAAGAAAACAAAACTTTATGACAATACAAAAATATTTAAAAATTTTTATGTGGTCTAAAACCCAAAATTACATGACTAATGATTTAAATTTAGTTTTAAAGGTCAAATTTAAAGCTGGAAAGATGGTTCTGTGGTTAAGAACGCTGGCTGCTCTTCTAGAGGATCTGGATTCAATTCTCAGCACCAACAAGGCAGCTCACGTAGATCTCAACTTCAGTTTTATGGGATTTGATGCCCTTTTCTGGCTTTCAAAGGCACTGCGTGCATGTATTGCACAGACAAACATGCAGACAAAACATCCATACACATAAAAATAAAGATCTATTAAAAAAAGAATTCTGATTTTTGAATTATGAATATTTTTTCTCCATATTAATTTTTCTCACAATTTTTCTCAAGAATAGAAGTTTTTAGGGTCAAAAAGATAGCTCAACAGGTAAAGACACTTGCTTCCAAAACTCACAACTTAAGCTGGTATAATCCTTTAATCCCAGTACTACGGAGGTCAAGGCAGGCAGATCACTGTGAGTTCATGGCCAGCCTGTTCTACACAGTGCGTTTCAGGACAGCCAGAGCTACATAGTGAGACCCTGTCACAACAA
Organism: Bramus lutescens; assembly: GCA_001685075.1. Taxonomy (NCBI): domain Eukaryota; kingdom Metazoa; phylum Chordata; class Mammalia; order Rodentia; family Cricetidae; genus Bramus; species Bramus lutescens. The sequence continues at coordinate 179,652 of LOEQ01002857.1, read as the reverse complement.
CAACAGTAACGATTCACAGCCTGAGTTCAATCCCTGGGACACACATGGTAGAAGGAGAGGACAGACTCCCAAAAAAGTTATCCTCCGACATCCACACATCTGTGGCACATACACATAATAAATACACAAATCTAATAAAAGCACCGAAGTTCTGAGAAAAAGACGTGGGTATATTGACTTGAGAAGATGAAAGAAAGTAACTGTTTATAATTCTGAACACAATCACATCATTTGACAGTGATAATTCTGAACAAGACTGAAGCCACATTATAATACTCCCCAGATAAGCCGCAATGTGTGGGAGAACTAGTATAATTCATAAATGAAGAGTGGAAAGACCCCATCTAATCGCAAAGCATTTTCTAATTGGTATTGGCCACTTCTATGTTAGCCGCATATGTTTTTAATCATTCTTTGAATAATCTGCGAAGTGAAGATAACTAATAAAATAATCAGAAATTAGTATTTATAAATTCAGAAGCTAAATCCATGGATGCTGTAAACTATTAGGGAGGAAAAGATCCTGTGGTCAAATGTAACAATCCAACTCATGACTGCACAGAGCGCTCTCTTGCACTTGGGCAACAAGCTTAAGGACAGAATGTTTCCAGCTACAGAAATAGACCAAATGTCATTCAGCATCATGCCCACTTCACAGCCATAGCCCAGTTTGCCCTCTACAGTCTTCCTCAGACATGAAAGGCTCCCTTGTTCTTCTTGCCAACTAATGAAGCACCCAAACATTTTAAGTGGAGCCACACAAACCACTATTCCTCAGTTGGGAAAACAGCATCATATTCTCTAGAATGAATGTCCGGCTCCAATATGTGTCTCTGTAAGACTTTTACTAGTTAAATAACCAAACAGCACTAGCACAATGCAGAGGGAACTGGTCTATTTTCAGGAGGGGAGAACAGGGGCTGACTAGGTGTGACCAGAGCCTCAGCCAGCACCGCTCTCAGCCTGGGCACATGCTTGCCGATTCCCTTTCTGGCCTTTGCTTCTCTCTGCAAGCATGTCTTCAACCATCATTGCTGTCTATTAATTTCCTAGTCTTTTAAGGAATGTGAGGGGAACCCATATCATGGTGTAGATAAAAAAAAAAAAACACTTTATAGGTCAGAATTTCAAATTCCTTTCAGAGTACTCTAATGGCCAAAACCTGAAAGTACAAAATTCTACTGGGCAAAGGTCATATTCTATATGTGTTATATGTCAGAGAATCAAATATCAGAGAAAGAAATTTAAGATTATGTAATTATAACCACTGCCAATGTGACCAGGTATGTTTAATTTTTCTCTACAATTAAATTCTGCACCATCCAAACTTAAATAAAAGTCATACAAAAATTGTATTATGGACACCTGCTTCAGTTTATACTTAAGATATTAAGTATGTAATTAAGATATAGAAATATTTTATTAGACCTTTACACATAACAGGACATTTAAATCAATAAGAAAGGGATCAGGAACTCATTTCTACACAGAAAAAAAATGGGTAAAAAATGTATGCATTTTGGAGAAATTATTTAACAATTGTTAGAGATCTTCTATTAGGTACTGGAAATAAAATACTCAGCAAAGGTAAAATGGTCCCTGTTTAATACAACATGCTTTCTAGAGGATGATATTGGGAATAAAGAAGTAGAAGAGATTTCTGAGTAGACAAGGTAATAAGAGCTTGTACGCTGATGTCCAACAGTCACCCTCCACAAACCATATGAACAGACAATGACTAAAAGTTGTGAAGATTTCGGGATGTCGATATTACAGAGAACAGCACAAGAATCAAATCACTGACAGTCAGAGAACCTCAGAACAATCTCTGCAGGCCTGTTTCTCAAGCTGTCACTTTAACGCTGTCCAGAGGGACTGTGGGGCTGTGCAGTGGACAACACTATGAGAGAGGGAGACCTCCATGGAAGCCCACACCTGGAAACAATGGCTCGGTAGAACAGAACAGACTGTACATTTGAGGGACTTAACTGCATGTGAAACCTGAAGAGGCAGTCTTGGCAAGGCAACACTGTTTCAGAAGAGAAGAGGCAAGAAGCCTTTAGGAACAGCAAAGGGCAAAAGAAGACAAACAACTTTAAGCTCTTGTTATATAAAGAAAAATTAAAACACTGAAGCATACACAACCTGTCTACTATTGTCCCTCAAAAGAGGGTGTTTGAACTATAAATTTAATCACCTTAAACTGCTCTTCTGTCCACAAAAATGCAAAGGTATTTTTAAATAAATATGCTCATTTATAAAACAATCAATAGAAAATACTTAAAAGAATTCAGCAAAAAACCAAAAATTTCCCCCAACCAATTACAAAGCAGAATTTTTTAAAACATGATATCCCATGCTGAGTTAAGGTTTACATAAAAGTATGCAAAAAAAAAAGGAGCTTGAATTAGGCCCCATATTAAGGATACTGGGCTGAGAGACGGCTCAGTGATTAAGAGCACTGGCTGCTCTTCCAGAGGACTTGGGTTTGGCTCCCAATACCCACACAGCAGCGGACAACAGTCTGCAACTCCAGTTCCAGAGTATTCAATGCCCTCTTCGAGAGTACTGCAAACATGCAATACACAGGCGGAACATACAGGCGAAACACCCATAAATTAAAATAAAAACAAATGAATCAAAAGACAGAACAAAAAGTCCCAGAAAACAAAGCATGCTACATTGAAAAACAGGAGAGTCGATTAAATTAGTGAAAGAAAAAGGAAATGAAAAAAAAAACAGAAGAAATGAAGTATAAGGTCTTTATAAAAATAAAAAACAAAACAAAAACAGTTTTTATGAACACTTATAAATTCATTCATTATTCCTTAATTATATAAAAAATTAAAGAGAATAACAGCAAATTAAGTAAGGAAAACCAAAACAAGATTGGAATAGAAGACAAGAAAATTCAATTACATATTAGATACGCTGCAGAAGAAAAATAACATATAGGGACAAATACTTAAATTTTATATGTGAAATTAAAATTTTATACGTGAAGCATTTCATTAACTTTTTTGGCACTGGGGATGTCTAGAGAAATATAAGTGAGGCTCTCTCTGCTGCTGAGCTCAGATGCTACAAGAACCAAGAGATAAAGTACTTGGATATACACTATTATTGCTGTTGATATTATTTGACATAGGATCTCAATATGTAGCCCTAGATGGCCTGTAATTTGTGACATAGATCAGGCTGGACTTGAACTCACAGAAATATGCTGGAGTTGGGATTAAGGGTATATGTCATGCCCAGCTGGATAAGGAAATTAAAATGGCCCACTAATACTTGAGAAAAATGACTTCCAATAATCTCTTTGTGAAATATCTTAGTAAACATTGTTTTTTGAAAATAAAACAAAAATCCTCATAGCACTCAAGTAATCCAAGCCCAAACGTATTAAGGCAAGAGAATCAGAGTTAGAACAAGACTTCTCAAAAGTGACATATAGGGACTGGAACAGTTAAGTGCACTTAAAAGCATAGGCTGCTCTTCCAAGGACATAGGTTTGATTCCAGCACACATTCAGTGGCTCACAACCATTTCTAACTCCAGTCTCCTGGACCCCATGGGCACCAGGTGTGTACATGTGGGTGCACAGATATACACACAGACAATCATCAACATATCTACATTAAAATGTAAAAAAAATAAAAAAAAATTTTAAAGCGACATAAAAGGCCATAATAGAGTCAAGACTGGTGAGTACTGTGGTTTGAGTTTGCTTCTCTAAAATTATTCAGGTACCAAAGCTTCACAGCCAATGTATGATAGCTGAGTATTGAGAGTTCTAGAAAAAAGGGCTGGAGAGATGGCTCAGCAGTTAAGAGTGAAGTTCCATTCCCTGTGCCCACATCAAGTGGCTCAAAATCTCCTGTAACTCAAGCTCCAGAGGACCTGAATTCCTCTTTTGGATTCCATGGGAATCTGCACATATGTGGTGTGTACACACAAACACACATACACACATCTTTAAAATAAAGAGAAAAAAGAGCGATCTAGGGAGGAAAAAGGAATCTAGGGAGATTATTAGGTCCATTGTCACTAAAAGGCCATTAACAAAATTCAACATTTACTCGTCATAAAAACAAAATAAACAAGCAAACAAAAACCCCCTCAAGAAAATAAGAATTAAAAATAAGTGCAAAAACACGAGAGGCATCCTCACTAAGAACAGAAATGCTGGATGTGGTGGCACATGCCTTTAATCTCAGCACTCAGGAGGCAAATGCAGGCTGTGAGTTCAAGGCTAGCTTGGTCTACATAAGGAGTCCCAGGCCAGCCAGGACTACATAGTGATACAAAAAAAA